>PVKS010005243.1:0-31701 GCA_004027875.1 Aplodontia rufa
GGAGGGTACATGAAGAACTCATAGGAGTCTGGTGATTGGGAAGATGGGGGAACCATCCCAGAAGCCGATGTCATTCCTCCGCGAGCTACCCATTTAACACATGAGTTCTTCTGGGGGAAACTGCAACAGGTGAAACCCAAGGTGGATTATCTATGCTTTGGCATGACCCCTGGATAACAAAGCTTATATACATTGATTGCTACTGTTTTGATAATGTTTCCCCCTCAACTGTATCCCTATATACTTCTAATAAAAAAAAAAAAAAGAACCTGCCCAGGGGCTGGAGAGGTGGCTCAAATGTAGAGTACTTGCCTGGTGTGAGCGAGAACTTGGGTTTGAACCCCAGTACCACATACAAGACTAAGTGTTGGGAAAACAAATACCAGATGAAAAAATAAATCAAACTCACACTCTCTTTCTTCCTCTCTCTCTCTCTTTCTCTAAAAAAGAACCTGCTCAGAGAAGCACTGGCTCTAACACTGGCTCCCACACTGCAGCCAACAGGTATGGCAAACCAACTGATTTAGCTCCACGCCTTCACACTGGCCATGCTGTAAGGGAAACAGGACCACTGGTGCTGTGTACTGTGCTGTTTGCTTCAGATAAAAAACACATCATCACTGGACAGTACTTTTAATGTCTGGGACACAATATGGCATCCTAGAAGGAGCGGTAGGTTGGGAATCTGGTGGGAAACAATACCAATAAATAAAGCCTTGCTTTTTTTTTTTTTTTAGTACAAAGCCTTCAGTCCTCAAAGCCCTTTCCTTGACACTGAGCAAGTCACATAGTGTCTCTGGACCTTGATTTCCTTATCTGTAAAATGAGGGGGTTGGACTTGGTTATCTCTAAAGTCCCTTTCAGCTTTAAAAGTCTGATAAAAAGTTTTATCTCACCCTATGACTTCATGTGAAGACCCAGCTGGCTTCCCATTCCTTCCCCCAGCTCTGGCTAACCTGTGGGGTTGTGCTATCCTAAATATGTGGCTATCAAATGAAACACTGAAGATTATTTTGTATGGATGATGGAGTAAGGGAAACTTTGAATCTAAAAATGAAATAGGACATGATTCTGTAGAAAAGTTACACGGGAAAAATGGAAACAAAATGAGAAGGCTGGCAGGAAACAAAGCACCAGCGGCTTGCCATGGTCTGGACAGGTCCTGGTGGTCAGAATAAAAGTCCTTTCATCATTTCCATTACAGTATGTTTGCTCACTGAGCAGATACGTATGGAATTCTTACTGTTGCAAGATGAAAGGCTTGTCCCTAGGAATACTGAACGAAAAGTAAGCTGAAAACTCCATTATTTGGCCAGAAAACAATTAAATTTAAAACTGCTTTAGGATTTAAGGAGATTAAGCAACTTCCAAGAAATTAAAAACAATTAAACTTTTACAATAAATATTGAAGGATTACAGCTGCATCTTAAAATTTTTTGCATATTCGTTGTTAGGAAATGCTTAAAGAATGAAAAGTGAAAATGTTTTGAAAGTGCTTGCCAATTTTCTAGTAAAAATAGTTTTCTGTACGGTATTTTAGATAAAGTGTTGTGTTTGTCTTTGGGCTTCAGTGGTGCTGCCTAATTAAGAAAATTACTCTAAACTCATTTCATACAAAAGAGATGTAGTCATTTGGCATTATTATTTCGAGGGTAACTAGGTTAAAAAAAACTATCATCCATCATTAATGGGAAATAAGAAATGAAAACAATAAAACAACTGTATTATTTTTCTTTTTCTATTTTGAGATTTGACCTCAAGCAGTCCAACTCCAGGGGTCTTTCTCTTTCTCTCATTTCCGGTTTGTATGGCTATGGTATATTGAATTTCAGGCTTCTAAACACTTTGAGGTCCTGAATGGAAATGGAAAGGAAAAAGGGTAAGAAGGCAAACCAACCGAAAAATAATTAAGAATGCTACCAGTGGACAGATGTCGCTCCTTGAAGAGGCAGAGAACAGTGGTGATGGCACAGGAGGCTACCAGGAAGCCCTAAGTATCAGGTGAGTAACAGGACAACAGGAAACTGGAGTTTTTGTTTTCTAAAGAACAGCAATTTAAGATGATGATAAATTTCTGGTTGGATCCCTGGGAGTATATTTAAGTATAATGAGAAGGTCATTCTAAGTAAAGAAGTTCCAAGAATTGTGAATTATGTATTTAGATAAATCTATTACGTGAATATTGACATATCCTAATGATGTGGTCTGAAAATGGGTATGAAAGATGGATGCTTTTTGGAAATTATCAAACTTTATCTAAAAATGAAATAGGACCTGGTTTCATAAATTTGTAATCAGAGATTTGAAAAACATGTGCATTCTTAATTTACTGAGGTTGTTTTGTTTTGCTTTTAAATAGTCTGAGAACTTTTAATAAGTAATTTAAATATTCCTCCTTATTCTCCTATACTTGTTCTTAGGCCTGCTACATTATTCTTTGGTTTCAAGCAAAAGCAGAAACCAGCTTTAGTTAACATGAATAAAAAGACCGAATAGTAAGAACAGAGAATTGATAGTAATGCTTGAAGAATGTGGTAGATTTTAGTTTCCAAAAATACTGCAACAGTATCTTCTGTCTCACATGCTCATTTTCATTGTGATTTAACTACTCCTTCTATTGAAAGCTGGGTGTATGTGCCCTCCTCTTGAATCTGGGTGGATTAGTGACAGTGGTGGAACTCCAGTCACATGACTGCTGATCTCAGGTTACAAAAGATAGAACTGTTCTTGATTCTCATCGGGTGTTTGTTCTTTCAACTCAGACACAATGTTAGGAAGAAGTCCTATCAGCCCACGGGGAGACCAACCTGGAGAGGAACTGAAGCTCCCAGCCATCAGCCCTGGCTGAGCAGTCCTGAGAGTCCAGCAACAAACTATTTATGAGCTTTTCAGTGTTTTAAGCCACTGCATTTTTGAGGCGGTATGTTCATAGTAATAAATAACTAGCTCAGGGAACCCAGCTTGGAACTAAGCAGGAAGCAAGAAAACACAGCTAGCTTCCTATTCTAAGGAATAGGAAGGAGGAATTTTCTCCAGTGGGTGACCTGGGCTGGCACAACTGGAGCGAAGGAACACTAACCACTTTCAGGCTGCTCGACATCCTCAAGTTCCAGGTTTCAGTGAAGAGGTCTTCCACTCTTTCAATTTCACACACCCCCTCACCCTTTGGCTGCCAATGAGCAGAAAACTTGAATAACAGCCGGATTATCTGTAACTGAAAGAAAAGAGACAATGACTCAAAAGGAAATGTGGATAAAGGAAGTCTGTATTGCTTCTTTATCACTGCTGTGACAAACTGCCTCAAACTTAGTGGCTTTTAGCAACACAAATTTATTGCCTTACAAGTCTGTATTTCAGAGGTCCAAAATAGTTTTTGCTGGGCTAAAACACAGGTGTCAGAAGGACCACTTTCCTTTCTGGAGGCTCTGGAGAGAATTTGTTTCCTTGCCCCATGCAAGGGCTATGGCCCTCTGCCTTCATTTTCAAATTGCATTTCTCTGTGCAATTTGAACCAGACCACCTGTTGCTCTAGTTCTTTTGTGTCCCTTTTTCACCCTTAAGAAACCTTGTCATTACTTTGGGTCCACTTTGAAAAGGAGTTGGGAGGGTCTCTGCATCTCAGATTCCTTAACTTTGCAGATCATATCTGCAAAGTCTTTCTTCCTTGTGGGATAGCAGAACCATTGGGTATCAGGGACTGGACCGTGGAGATCTTTGAAGAACCATTATTTTGCCTACTACAGTACACAAAAATAGAATAGATACTAGGTGGGCCCAGTTACTTAAAAAAATGTCCTTTATGCTATAAATTATTTTATGTATTTTTAATTCATTTTATTGAATTCTTCAGGTTACCTTTGTTCTACTTTTTCTATTCAAAATAGTTTGTACCGTAGTCAACTTATATTCACTTATATGGTGACCTTTATATTTATCATGCATCATTGACATATTTTTGTTTCAAAATAATACTGTATCTGTGTACATCTCCAAATAAAACAAAAATCTTGGCCTGATTTTCTCTCTCTCCTTTCTCTTTATTCTCATGACAAGATGCTTTTTGTTACAGATTATCATTATTTCTTTTTATTTTACAAATTAGCAAGGATAGAAATTTAATCAAAACTTTTGATTTTTATTTTAGGAAATGTTGGCTGAAAATAACAGAATACTTAACTAAACATGGTTTAAAAATGAGAAAAACTGTTCTGGAGCAGTGGCTCAGCGGTGGAGTGCTTGCCTGGCAAGCATGAGTACCTGGACTTGAACCCCAGCACCACATCCAAAACTAAGTGTTGGAGCAATGAAAATCAGATGATAAACTAAATAAAATTGATTCTCTCTTTCTCTTTCTCTCTCTCTTTGTCTTTTTTTTAGAAGCAATTTTTATTTTGTTTTCCATGTGACTTTCATTCCTCGGTCACTTCGTTTGTACGTGGTGCTGGGGTTTGAACTCTCGTACTCAGGCTCTAGTCCCTCTCAGTCAGGGATTGGGGAGCAGCTGGGCTTGGTGGTTCTAGCTTAGGGTCTCTCATGAGGTTGCAGTCACAAGGAGTTGGCATGGCGGTCCTGTCTGGGTTGACTATGACTGAGGACCTGCTTCAAGGTGTCTTACTCACATGGCTGGCAAGGGACATGAATCTCTGCAGGACATGGTGGCTGGCTTCCTCGAGAGCAATTGTTCCCATGGAGGAGATTTTGCTCACCAAGGGCAAAATTTAGAGACAGTTTTGGTTGTCACACTGAGAAGGTGCTAGTGATACCTGGTGGTGGGGACCAAGGATATGGATAGACATCTTATACTGCATAAGAGAGCCTCCTCCTATAATGCGAATTACCAGGCCCCAAAGGCCTGGTATACAAAGGCCAATATACTAAGGTTGAGGAACTCTGCCGTAGAGCAAGGAGCTAAGACAGTGGGGTAAAAGATAAAATTGCCATTTATTACCCAGCTGTGGAATTTTCTCTGTGCTCCATGTTAGCGGAATCCATGTAAAGGTGTGAATACCAGGATGCAAGACTTTTTGGGAGACATCTTGGGGATGTTACCCAAAGGCTGGGGCTTTTTATTGGCCATTTCTTATCTCCTTCCTCTCTCTCTCCCTCCTTCCCTTTCTTCCTTCCTCTTTGATTGTCAGAAAATGCCATTCATTTAACGCTCACTAGACTTCTTTTTACTTCTCACTTGTCAGTATTTCATGATATGCCTGTGTCGAAACCAATCGCTAGTAGAGCGAACAGAATTACTATGATGAATGTATACCACAAAACATTCGTCTTACCTCTGGGGTGGGAGAGAGTCCATATTCTTAAAAACATTAGGGGTCAATTCTCAACATCATTTTTTTGTTTTTTTTTTTTACCAGTAAGGAAGGAGAATGGCTTTGAGCGGGTTGTAAACAGCGGGTTGTAAACAGGGTTTGCTGGACTGGGAGTACCTGAGTGTCAGAGCACTTACCTAGCATGTGCAAGGCTGGGGTTGGGTCCCCAGCACTTTAAAAAAAATTGTATCATACATTTTCTTTTTGGATTCAGTTTTCTCCTTGATGGAATATATTTTCTAATAATTTCAGAGATGGTCAGTCATCTGAATCCTTATGATTCTAAAAGTATGTGTCATTATTTTATATTTCCTCTTAAATGTTAATTTAGTTGGGTAGAGAATTCCTTGTTAAAAATAGTTCGCTTAGAATACTACTTTGTTCTATTCTAACATCCATTGTTGCTGATAAGTAGGTAACTTAGTTAACATTTTCTTTTTAGCTTTTATGCTCTGAAATTCTATCACAATGTGTTCATATATGCTATTTTGTACTTATGCATTTGGCTAAGCACCAAATGAGAGCTTTAAATCTAAAGATCCTGGCACATTTTCTATCATTTCCTTGAGTATTTTCTTCTATCAGTTATCTAGATTTCTTATTAGATGAATATTGGAACGTCTGGACTGATTTGCCATTACTTAAATTTTCCCTTTTTCCTTTCTCCTGCAATCTGCAAGAAAACTGGGCCCAATCTTTTACCCTACTAATTCACCCTTCAGCTCAATCTGCATCCTTATAGCATGCTGATGAAGAGCTTGAGTTCAAATCCTGTTTGAATCATTTACTGCTGTACTACTTTGGGTAAGTTAATCCTTTTTATTCTGTTTTCTTGTATGTAAAGTGAATGTGCTTGTATTGCTTATAAGATTGTAAAGATATAAATATGTGAATGTTTTCTTAATCCATTTGGATGCTGTAACAAGATACTGTAGAGTAGGTAATTTATAATCAACAGAAATTTATGGCTCATGATTGTAAAGGCTGGAAAATCCGAGATCAAGACACCATCGCTTTTGGTGGCTGGTGAGGGTCTATTCCTCATAGATAATGTTTTCTGTTTTTCCTTATATGGCAGAAGAACAAGCAGTCTCCTTTAAGCTTGGTTTATAAGGCACTGACTGGTGCACAACCTCTTTTGTTCCCACATTTTAAAATTGGTGCATTATAGTTGTACATATTGATGGGATTTATTGCTACATAAACACGTGCACATAATATAACAATATAATTTGGCCAATATTGCACACCTCCCTCCATCCCTCCCATCCCTCGGTCCTTTTTCTCTACTGATTTCCCTTTGATTTTTAGGAGATCCCCCTCCGCTACCTTTCTTTTCCATTTTCTCTTTCTAGCTTCCACATATGAGAGAAAACACAGGACCCTTAACCTTCTGAATTTGACTTATTTCCTGCAAATGCCATAATTTCATTTTTTAAAAGTGGAATAAAACTCCATTGTGTATATTACCACGTTTTCTTTATCCATTTATTGATTGATGGACACCTAGGCTGGTTCCATAATTTGGTTATTGTGAATTGTGCTGCTATAAACATGGGTATGCATGTATCACTGTAGTAAGATGACTTTAATTCTTCCAGATAAATACCTGAGAAGTGGTATAGTAGGGCAATGTGGTAGTTTCATACCCAGTCTTTTGAGGGGCCTCCAATACTGATTTCCATAACAGTTGTACTGATTGACAGCCCTACCAACAGTGTAAAAATGTTCCTTTTTCTCCACATCCTCTCCATCAATTATTATTATTTGTATTCTGACTTATATTGTGACTGGTGTGAGATAAGATCTCAGGGTAGGCATGACCTCTTAATAGCATCACTATTGGGGTTAGGTTTCCATATGTGAATTTTTGGGGACACATTCAGACCATGCCAAGTCTTTAGCATAATATTTATTCAGTCTACTCATTTTTTTAATTTCAGAAAACATATTCTTAATTAGTCTTCTAACTGGTCTGCTTTTATAACAACCTTGTTTTATGAATTCAAACTCCCATAATATCCCTCTGAGGATTAAAAAGTGTACATTACAACAAGTTTTTTTGCTGTGTTAAAAACAATTTTGATGTTTGTGTCTCTCTTTCACAATAATAGATTTCCACAAATAAATAGTGCCTTTGGACAGAAACTCTTTGCTTGACTATCTGTGGGGCCAATTCTGATCTTCAGTTCTTGCTTTGCTGGTTGGGATGGGAGGGGGTTGGAAAGCACATTTCAAAGGGCAGGGGATATAGGTAATGCCCATTCCTTGTGTGTAATTGGTGATCAGCTCCCAGGGGTGCTACCAGCTCATTGGCCCAAGCACACATACTTAGAGTGTGTCAGGGATGAGGAGAGTCATAAGCACTGCTGAGGCCTACGGTCCTTCACATCATGCATCACTGTATGTCTAAAATAATCTCAGATTTTGATGATTTACTTATAAGTTCATTGTTCACCTCTGTGTAGGCAAGGACTTTGTTACCAAGGGTTTATCTCTGGGACCTAGTATTGGTCTTACACAGAATGATTCATATATTTGTCAAATGAATGAAAGAATTAATGAATGCTGTTCTTTAATTACTCACCATGATGAAAGTACCTGCTCTTGTAGACCTTGTTTCTGAGCTTGATGCTGCCCCAGGTTTCATCCCAGTCATAACCTATATAGTTCTATTTTGGTAACCGAGTCCTCCCTGCTTTACATAATCCACATAGTCCACTGGATCACTAGACCACTGGTGTTATTTGTCTCTTATAAGGTCAACAAATGTTTGAAAATATCTTTTCTGTCATACCTAGAGATATGTGGTGACAGAGATGTACGGAATGTGCTTTTGGAAACTCCACAAGCGGTATTTCTGACTTCTACAGCGTTGTTTTAGTTGGTGCATAGATTTGATACTAAATAACATTGAATGTAATCCAGATTTAACAATTCAAACATTTAGTAATATTTGCTTGAGATCTGAAAAAAAAAGGTCTCCCTGTTGGAGGCTCCTTTGTGCCTTCCCATTCCACTCTTCCTCCCTTCTCACTTATCCTGAAGTTGATTTGTATCCTTCCTGCCTGTGTTGGTGGCTTTTGTAGCATATTGTATTGTTTTTTAGGCTTTTAAACTACACATAAATGGCTATCAGTCCCCTCAATCCTTCAGATTTCCACATGAGGAAAATCTCACTTTGGTGGAATCTTGAATGTTTTTTTATTGGCGTTTGCTGCTCTCTCCTAACAACTAAGAGCAGGTCTTAGGCTAGAAGCCTGGGGGAGGTATGATAACCTAGCTAGAATTTAATAATACTGCATTATTTTCCATTATATTTATTTTAAAGGTTTCCTTTCTTTTCTTAAAGCAAGTGTTGCTAGCTTTCCGTTTACAGTAGTGATTTGTTTTCTTTTAAATTAAACGTAGGAAAAAAATAAGTGTTGGTTCAAGGATAAACGTTAAGTAGTAAGAGTATAGGCGGAACACAGAGGTGGCAAAAATTTAGGATGGTTGAAGGATTGATCTACCCTTGATCTAAAGGATAAAATTTAAGTTCCTAAATGGGGCATGCAAAAGCTTGACCTGACCTGACCTCTGCTTTCTCCTCTTGTCTCAAGAATCACCATCATTACTTCACCTCGAGCTGCACAAACCGCTTGGAGTTTCCAGCTCCTCACTTCTAGAGTTGGAGGTGCATTGGCTAGGATCATCCCTCCTTTTATGGTATTTCCTGTAGCCAGTGCCCCTCCCTTCACTGGGCTCTCTCCACAGGTGAACAGGAGCTCTAAGGGAGCCCTTCTCCATTTAGTATCTGTTGCTGTGCTGCATATATAATCCTCTAATCCAATTAAAAACCCAAGGGTTGAATTTAGTGCCAGTGTCACTGTACGCATCTTCCTGGCCTGGAACAGGTTACTAATGTTACCAGAACTGATCTATTTGTGCAGTTGCAAATAAAGTCTGGAGTATAAAATGAAGGTTGGCCGGGGATGTCTATCTCATATTTCCATATGTTTGAAGTTTTAAAAACAATTGTTTTATATAAGTATATAAGTCAATGCCTGATCTTAAATTATTTTCTTTCACACTGAGACAATACATTAACCTGTTGTGGAGAGGAAGTGTCAAGATGAAAAATAATAATAAAGAGGACAGAAACTGGAAAAGTGAAAATGATGGAAACTGATAGCTTTTTATGTCACTCTGACATGGTGGCTTACTGCACAGCACATATTACATCCACCTGGATGGTTTCATTAGAAATGTTTGATGTATAACCTTTAAAAGCAAAAGCTCCCAAACTGTTGCAGTTCTTGAGATGTTGGAACAGTTTTCAGGTTTCAGGGTCTATGATCCACGGTGCATATGAATAAATAACAGTATTACTAACAAAAACAGTATAGCAAACACCCAATGCTGGTTAAAAGTCCTCTAGCATTAGCAGTCCTGATGAACTAACTGCATTGGGCGCCATTCATTTATTCATTCAAAAGCCTCATTCTGAAGCTCATCTTCACAGTACATGATTAAAACCTTCAGTGCACTGGGTCAGAGGTAAATCCCTGTCTTAACAGAGATTCAAGGAGTACTTTAATAGTGACTGCTGTATTTGTGGGTGTGGGTTTCAGATTTAGCGTTTTCTTCTGGTGTACATCGCATGGCCAAGGCCGGTAGAGCGAGGGCTGAACAGGGAGGTTGCGTGAAGTGACTTCATATTCTTGTTTACAGAATGTCATGTTTACTACTGTAAACATCCAGCGCTTAAACGAGAAAGCCAGCAATGTGAAATAGCTCTCCAGCGTACATCTTCCACGTTACATATTATCCACCAGCTAAACTTTCTCCATCAATCTGGGTAGGTCAGCGCGGAAATGCCGCGTGAAGGAGAAATGCCGGGCACTGACGCGGCGGTTGCCTTACCCAACATCGCTTTTTGGATTTACCTGAAGCATTCTAGCTACTGCACTCAGAGAATAAGCTTTTCGTTTCAATTCGGTCATTTCCGTGGGGAATTGCGGCACGGGCAGGTCCTGGGTGTGGCGATGTCAAGAGGGAGCTCAGATCTCCTAGCTTTCCCGCTCCCGCAAACCTTTCCAGCCCCGAAGCAGCCTGCGACCGGCGTCCGGGGCCTGTCATCTCGCTTCCTGGGGTCCGCGAGTGGAACCGACCCCGTGGCTGCTGCACATTACCTAAGCCCAAGGCTGCGCGCGCCTTGCGAGTGCGCTTCTCCCCCACTCGTTCCGCGTCTGGAGGCGGATCCCCTTTCCTGCACACAAGTCCTTATATGCACCGATTGCACCAGCCCGCCTTACTCCAGCCCCACAAATAATTAATGGGGAGGGAGAGCTTCGCTCTTTTTTTCTTAGGCTTCTTTTTCAGCGATAGAGCATTCGAACACCGCCGAAAAACCCCAAGATGCGGTTGAAGGGCCATTGTGCTGCAGTGCACAAATTGGACATCCCAAAATAGAGCTTGAGTCCCAGCTATAAGAACGCCAAGGTTCAGGATCAGCCCTTCCGATCCAGCCCGATTAGCCCGCAAAAGCCTGGGCGGAAAGGGCGCGTGCCCCTCCCCCATCCACGCTGGTGCAGAGGGACAGGGTCAGGAAGCGTGGCCTCTCCCCAGTCAGAGACCACGCCTCCTCCGGCTCCCCCCACTTTTACTCCTCCCAGGAAGCGGTGATAGACAGTTCTGTGTGGTTCTCCACCCCCACCCCCCCAGCTGAGTGGAGGAGTTGATGTGTCTCATTATAACAGCCAATGCAGCCGCCATCCACGCACAAGCAAAGAAGCATGTCCCATTTAAATACACCCACGCAGCCCCAGCGCCCTTAGCCGATCAGGGCGCGCAGCCCACACGCACCGCGGCTCTGAGCTTGGAGATCCGCGCAGGTTGGGTTCCCAGACCCGGCGGACAGGCTCGCGGAGGATCGTGCTTGGGCTCTCTGGGGCCGGGGTGGGCGGGGGAGGTTTGGCCCGGGGCCTCGGGCGCTACACCCGCATGAGGACCCGAGTGAAATAGATCAAGGTGGAATTTGCAAGTGAGAAGCTTTGGGGTGGTTTTGGTCCAATTCTCCGGCGAAGAAGTAGACATGGCGAGCGACTCCCCGGCTCGCAGCCTGGATGAAATCGATCTCTCGGCTCTGAGGGTGAGCAGAACGTGCTTTCTGATTTCTTTCCAGTGTTCTGGGGCAGGGAGAATGGGCTCGATGAGTGAACTGGGGCTGGGGCTGGTGGGCAGCAGTGGAAGAATGCAACCCCGAAGGAACCTGCATTCCGGGTTTGATTCGGGGCTTGCTTAGGTGCTCTTGGTTGAGCCCCTACGGCAGGGCAGGGGCTGTGCGGGCAATGTGTTCTCTTTTGGCTGTGGCCAACGCTCCCCGAGAGCTCGTGAAGCTCGTGAAGCTTTTTCCAGTTTCAAATTAGACCGGTGTAAGAGCATTAAAATGAAAAGGCGTGTGTGTGTGTGTGTGTGTGTGTGTGTGTGTGTGTGTGTACACCTCGGGCAGCCGTCTCGTGCCAAGGCGTGATACCCCACTGTCCATTTAGGCAAAAAGAATAGCCGCGTGAATAAAGCCCCTCACGTTTTCCAGCTACCTGCAAGATGACATTGTGAGCCTCCTGTCCCCGCCAAGGAACCCGCCGCTCCAAGGGGGCAGTTGTTGCCATGCGGGTCTTGTAGATTGCAATTGCGTCCCCCTCCCCCTTTTCTGCCTCCCACCCTGGCTCCCTCTCTGAGATCGCTTAAATGCCAGTCTGCCACTCACCTTTATTTATGGTTTTAATTCAGCCCTGATTGTGCTTTCTGACTTTGTAACTGTGACATTTCAGTTTTATGGCTGAACTTAAGCAGGTGAAAGGGATGTGTTTTCAGCTTTCCCCCAATCAGACCGGAACTCCCTGGAGTGTGTGAGTGTGTGTGTTTTCCCGGTGTCTGTGGCCAGTCCTTTGTAGAGCACCTCCCTTCCCCCCTGCCCCACTGCTTCGCGTTTACCTTCACGTGAATTACCTCAGACTGTTTCATTGTATTGACTAAGACATCACTGATACAGAATCCATTTTGCTGTTGTTTTGAGATCAGAATACCAGGAATCCCAGTGCTGTCTCGACACTTCCCCACCCCCAACCTCCACCCCAACAGACTCCTTCGGGGAAGGGGACAGAGCTTTCTTGCCATTTTAATTAGATGCTGCGGGCTAGGAAGCCGGTGAGGGGTGGTGGTGGTGGCAGTAGCAGGGATCTGAGAAAGATTATACACCAATCTGGGGACTGCTTCTTCCTCTGATGAACCAAAAAATATAATTGATGTATGGGGGTGGGTGGGTGAGACCCAGTTGATGGTGGCTCTCTGGTGGCTGAGACTGGCAGTGTGGGTGGAAGTTCACTTGCCCTCTGGAGGAATACATTGTTAGATTGATGTTAAATCTTGGGGGCCATTTACCTGAATGTCTAATGCTTCTTCTGTCATTGCCTCTTTCTTCATAGATATTTTTCAAAGAGCTACATCCCTAATCAAAGTGTTACTTTTTCTTTGGTCTCCATGAACCTGTTTCCCTACCTCTCTTTTTCTAGTGTCTTTCTCCTTTCCCATTAAGGATTAATGGTTGGTCTAAGAGTTGAGGTTTTAGCAAGGCCGTGCTGGAGTTGAGAAGAAACAGGATGTCATTTGACATGGACTGTTCTGATAGTTGGGCAGCGAAAGCTCATTCATGCATCCTTACAGTAAGCCATCTGTTTCCTTGGTGCTGGAATGCCACAGCCTGTGAACCCCCTGCCCTCTGGGCAGCTTGGGGGTGGGGTTGGTAACAGGGTGGGTGTTTTGGAGAAGTCTGTGGCTTCCTGCTTTAAGGACTGTGCCTGTTCATTTGCCCTACTTTTGGGATGGGAGTTGCTGCAGGCTGGTTAATCAGGTAGATGGATGGCTGGGACTTGGGGAAGAGGGGAGTGGCCCCCCGGAAGGGGGTCTGGACAATGAGCAAGCCTTGTGGTGATTCCCCTGAGCTGGAATCTGGACATCACTCCTCTAAATGGAAAGCACTCTGATGTGATTTTAAGTTGGGCTGGGACTTGTCTCTTGTGGGCTTTCTCTTGGCTGAGGTTTTCTGAGATAGCAGGCGCAGTGCTTGCCTGCAGGCTTGGGAGCAACTCCAAGGGAGGGCTTCCAGGTCCACCTTGAGGGCAGTTCATACTTGGGAAGACCTGTGTCCTGGTAATCTGTATTTTGAAAAGGTACCTTCACATGATTCATGAAAATTGTTCTTTGTGGCCTGGGCTGCTGTCTTAGTTCTTTGCCTGCCTGGAGGTGTTCAAAGAGGAGGGCAGCTTATTTCAGTGACTAGGAAACTGCTGGCCGGAAGACTTAAATGCAGATGTGCAGACAGCTGCTCCCTGCAGGGCTGGGGTCTTCCATCAGCTTTGTGGTGGGTGAGTTGTGCAGGCCAGGGTGGCTCCAAAGGCCAGTGGGTGATTTCTGCAAATCAGAGGGTGATCATCTCTGCCACCCTAAATTTGGAGAGGTGGGCTCACTGAGATGAGAAATGTCATTTGTCCCTATCTCTCAATAAGGCCTGCCTGCTGAGTACCTCCTGGGGAATGCCTGACCCCTGAAATGCAGCCAAGGTCAGTGGCTTCTAGGAGAACTTGCTGCGGCCTTAACAGTCCTTTACTGTTTCAGTGGCTCTTCAATGTACACAATCAATGCTCTTTTTGTAAACCCTGGGTTCAATGCATTAAAAGCAGATCCTGTCTGGAGAGGCCTTATCTTTCTCACTTTGGGGGCTTATTGTTCTCAGCCAGTGATCCTAGACTGGACCCAGTCTAAATTTTCCCCAAATAGGAACAATGCATAATTCAAACCAGAGCAACCAGTGATAGTACTGATCATTTAAATCATGCAAGATTTGGATGGTTTTAGAAAAGTGAAATGAAGCTGGATCTTTTTTGGTTAGAAAATAATCAGAATTCAGATTTAGTTCTGATTTTTAGAGCTCATGAAACTGAATCTTGGGGGTTGGGGATGTTTTCATATATTTAGAGCTGAAAGAGAATGATAGACTGCTCAGTCACGCCTTTCATTTAACACATGGGAAGCTGAAGCCCAGAGAGGTGAAGTCTGTTGCCCAAGTTCACATAGCCACAGGGGTTGTGGGTGGGGGTGGGGATGAGGGGTAGTGAGAAGAATGGTTAGAGGAGAGAATCTAGGTTTCCTTAATCAGTGCTCTTTGCACTAAGTTACATTGTCGGGGCTGAATCAGAAATCAATAATACATTTTCTGCCTGAGCACCAAAAAAAAAAAAAAAATGTCAGAGAGGAATAATTTCAGTGGGGTCATGGAATTTTATTTATCGAGAAGGGAAGCTGCTTTATGCAAGTGGCTAGTAATGTAGACAACCATGGAGCTTTAAAGCACCTTTGAAATTCATCGTGTTCTGCTCTCTGGGTGCTTCCTTTGCAGGCAAGTGACTGAATGATGTAGGACAGATGGCTGTCCCGCAAGGGTAACCTCTCCTACTAACCCATCTCCATTTGAACACATCCCAAGGGGTCAGTCTAGACACACACATTATTCAGATGTCTGCACGAGAGGTTTATGGAATCTGTGTATATTTTGAACAATCTATGTGGATTCAGATATTATATATAGTATTATGGATATTAAATCTATCCATGTGGGTGTATGGAAATGTGTGTATACATACATAGGCTATAGCAAACAATTTACTCATTCAAACCTGGGGCTTGAGTCATTCTTGATTCAAGACATCATGATATTAAAAGATGAAACTTGCCACCAGGATGCTTTATTGCACATGAAGTGAACTCAGCCCGGAAAGCTTTTTGGAGATTAAAATTTCTGAACCTGAGCACCTTGGCTGTCTTTAGCCTGGCCCACAGGGTAAGGCATTCAAGGCCAGGATTTGGCCGCTGCTGATCTCATACTCTTGGCTTCTGCCAGGACTCTCACATACCTTTCTATTTGAACAAAATTAGATGACCTACACTTGTCTTTCTCGTAACCCCTCACTCTCTTCTGATTCTAGCCGTTTCTTTCGCCATCAAAACTCGGATTTAAGCATTGACCTCATCTGATAGCCTTGCACATATTCTTAACCACACTTTTTCACACTGATGTTATCCTTGCTATGAAGTTTTCTGTCTTCTCACCAGACTGTGGCTTACTGAGGGCCCTTAGGGTCATCTTTGAGACAGAGTCGCCATTAGTGAGATGAATGAATGAATGTGAGAATGACTGCATAAGCGAATGGAGCAGAATTAGCACTGGCTTTTGGGTTCTGTGACCAGGTCTTGTTAGTTTTGTGACTTGAAGGAAGTCATTTAGTGAGAGTCAACCTAAAAATGTGAATGATCACAACTCTTTGCCTTCCTTGCATGCTGGTTTCAAAAAAACAAGTGAAGTATTTATGGCAATGCTTTCAGAAGTCCAGGGCACCATACAAATATGCTATTCCATGTTAGATAGAACTTTATGGGAAACTTGATTCCATCCACATTTGATCCCAGTGATTGCAAATGATTCTGAGAAAAGCGTATCAGAAGGGGCCTCTTTTTAGTAGTACCTCAATGACTTTCGTTGCCTTTTCTCTCTTATGTGCCAATGTGACCTTGTGTGTTTCTCTGATGTCCTCAGTTGAGCCTTGCCCCCAGTTATCAGCATTCACTGCATATGGGGTAAGCTGGGCTCAGAAGCTTTCGGGAGATTACCATATTTCTGAACTAGTATCAACTATCAGCATTATTCATTCAAACCACCTTCTCTTTCTTTTTAAGTTTTTCTCTTTATAGTCATCCATTATTCAACTGCAAACACTTTTATTATGCCTGGGCCTTTTCAAAATGTTTCTTTCCTTTTTCTTGAAGGGGGTGTGGACATGTAAAATGATACACTAATAGCCCAGTACTTAAAACCTGGTCAGAGGTCTCATGGGTCTTAAAGAAATCTAGAAACATTATTAATTCATTACCCCAGAGCACTTAATTAAATTTGGTCTAAAATGAGATTTTTGTGAAGTTGCACAAGTATCTTCAAATGACAGTGGCATGGCAGTTTTTTCATTGGATGCATTTGTTGTTTTCCAGAAGTGTTAAACAGGTGTTTTCTTTGCAGTGAAACTGCCTTGTCATAAAATAGGGTGTCCTGGTAGTTATGAGAACATCAGAGAAATGTGCATAAGCATTTTTAGTATTCATTATTAACTGGAGTAATCTTTAGTATAAAAGCTGATTTAAGTTATAGTTTGCTGTTTGAACAGTTATTTATTTAGGAGGTCATGGAATATTTTGTTGAAAGAATACTCAATGCTTTTCTTCATGGAAATAATCACATCCCCCCCTCTCCCTTATATTTAAGGCTCTTTGAAATCTTGTACTTTTTTTTTTTTTTAAAGATAGAGGGAGCGAACAAGAGAGGCAGAAAGAATCAATTTTATTTATTTTTTTTCATCTGGTTTTACTTTTTCTGATAGTTGTGTATGTGGTGCTGGGATTTGAACTTGGGTCCTTGCGTATGCCAGACAAGCGCTCTTCTGCAGAGCCACCGCTCCAGTGTGACATCTTGTAATTTTGAGTCTTGATGGTTAGGTCTTTTTTCTGCTCTAGAATGAATCTTCTGAGCCTTCTCGTTTCAACACCATTTCTTTTTCCAGCCACGGTGGTTCTAACATCCACCCAGCCTGGGCTGCTGTGATTGAATTGTGGCTGCCATGCCCAGCTGAGCACAACAAGACTGATTTCTGTTTCTGATAGAATTTGGAATAACTTGAGTCTGAAAGATGGGTTACCGTCAAATTGGTTCTTCCGTCCTGTGGGGGAAGTAGTTCTCTGAAAACAGGGCTTAAACTAGTTTGTTAGCAGTGTGCTGAGAATTCAAGAGAATCTCTATGATATTTTTTGAATGAAATGTTATTTTGTACATATAAATATAAAGTTCCTAGTGGAGAGAGAGGGAGGACTTCAGTAGACAATGTCAGATTAATTTTACTTGGGAATTCTTCCATTCTGTTTAGAAGTTTCCCTCCCTCTAGAGAAAGATAATTCCATACAGTTGCCCCTGCCACCCACACACCCAGGATGATACTAATCGTCTCAAGAAGGTGCCCATAAATTCTGAAAACATGTTTTATTTTGGCCCAAGCTTGAAAGTCCTTTCTCAGTATCTTTTGCAGGGGTCCCCTTGTTTCCAATTCTTCCCTAAATCTGCTGTAGTTACTCTCCCTGGGTAGCATCCCTGATAAGGCCCACCTCCTATGTCCCTACCACTAGTCTTCTACTGACTAGTGTCTCTTGTATGCTGCAGCCATGTTAGTTTTCCAGAGTGTGGTTTCAGCCTGGTTATTTCTTCTTCAAGGCCTTCCCTGACTCCGCAGTCTGTAGACCCACGACTACACCTTAGCATTCTGTCAAGGTCAGCTACAGTTCAGTGTGGTCTCCCACTAAGCTCTGCAGGTGTAATGGCCCCTCCTCCACTGCCACAGGGGGCAACTTCCTTCTTCCCATGGATGCTCTTGGCGGGGAGGGGCTGCCTGCCTTATTTTCCTTTTCTATACCTGCTGCCCTAACAGTAAACATTCACACACCACCTTTCCCATATAATTGTCCCTGGTCTCTCTCAGATAGGTGTTTTCCGTTGCACTTACAGACCCTTCCAGAACTGACCTCACATCTCTTTCCTCACACTCAGAACTTTCTGCCTGAAGTTATATTCACTCAGAGGCAATACGCTTCACGCTTCACGAAGGCAATGTGTATATTTGGTTTTCTTAGGGTTCCCTCCCAGTGAGTTTTTCATGGCAGGTGCTCAATAAATAAATATTCCACCAACAAACTGTATAATGCACAGCCCTTTTAGAAAGGCTGGAGGTGGTGCTGCCTGGAGAAGGCACTGAAATTGCAGAAAGGTGGAGCCAGTGCTGACCACCACACAATTTCAGGGGAAATGAATTCCATTATTTCTTATTCTGTACAACTCCAGAGGACACATTTTATGTAGGGTACAACTCCACTGGACGCCAATTACATGGAGTACAATCCCAGGGGCACCAATTATGAGAAATGTAATGTCAAGTCCTGGGTAAGAATCCCTGTTTCTAAAGTTTCCTTACCATGGAAAATTGCCTCCATTGTGTCCATATTTTGAGTTTTGAGAGACTTAAAATGCTGTGAGTTAGAATCTCAAGGCCATTGTTTATGTGTGTGTGTGCATATGCGTGCACGCTTGTAGGATATTTCAGTGTTTTTAGTATATTCTTAATGTTTATGACTATTATTTTTATTAAATAATAATAGAGGGTGGGAAGGGCGATGCTTGTTCAATTCCCTGCAGAAGATGACATTGAGTTTTTATCTTGATAGAGCTGGTGGTGGTGGGTGGAGAAGTTTGGGAGATGGTGAAATTGAAAGGAGAGACACCATCTGGGAGTCAGAGCTCAGTGCTGGCTCTGACCTCTCACCTTTAGAACCTTAGTTTATTCACATGTAAGAGGAACGTTTGGACTAGAAAATGCTGGAGGTGACTTCCAAAGCTGTCATTCCTCTGTGATATAAATCCTGGGGTGTGTAAAGAAACTAGACGGAGGCCTCGAGGTATTTAAATAGATTCTTGTTCTAAGAAACACTTAGATATTGCAAACTAAGTACCTCAGAAAACCAAGAATTACCATTGAAAAGTACTATCACTTCCTCATTGTTAGGTGAGGTTTTTTCCCTCAATCTTTAGGTTCTGATTTATGATTTAAAAAGTAGTTCTGATCTTTGAAGATGGAGTAACAACTAAGAACTAATGATTAAACTTGTGCTGGGTACAACCTTACTTAGACTCTCAACGAAGTAGGGGTAGATTTTCAACTACTGTTTCTCTAATCAGTGAAATTAGAACCTTGACAAACTGAAAATTTGTTGACTTTAATAATACATTGTATATGTGTTATACTGGCATTTGATTGACGTAGTAGAAGGTACAAATCTGGGTGTAGTGTGAATTTGGAAGCAGCCAAGCGTTCTGTGGTTCTGTGAAATGTGATTAACTCTAGGATAAGAAATGCATATGGCAGGTGTTGGATGTCCATTCATTAGTTCATTTGCATAGTCATTCAGCACAAGATCCCTGGGGACTACTGAGTTGCTGGGACTGCCAACACTGATGTTTGGGTGGAGAATCAGCCTTAGACCATTCTTAACATTTTTCACTCCAGCCACACTGATCTTGCATGTTTTGTGAGCATGACAAGCCCTTTCCTGTAGTTCCCCGTGCCAGAAAACATTATCGGCAGCTTTTCACATAGAGGGCTCCTTATTATTATTTGGGTTTTAGAACAGATTCTGTCTGTGTTATTACTTTTCTGTTGCTGCATTAACAAATTACTCGAGACTTAGTGGCTTAAAGCAACTGTAACTGTTATCTCACAGTTTCAGTGAGTCAAGAATTCAGAAGTGGCTTACCTGGGTGGTTTTGGCTTGAGGGTTCTAAAGGCTCACCTGGGGCTGGAGAATCTCTTTCCATGATGGTTCACTCATGTGGTACTGATGTTGGCAGGAGGCCCTTCCATGGGCTGCTTGAGCATCTTTTTTTTTTTTTTTTTCCTAAGAGAGAGAGCTCGACAGAGACAGAAAAATCAACTTTATGTGGTTTTTCATGTGGCTGTTGTTTCTCCAAACCTTAGTTGTGTATGTGGTGGTGGGGTTTGAACCTGTACTTGCCAGGCAAGTGCTCCAACTGCTGAGCCACCGCTCCAGCCTGCTTGATCTTCTTTAAGGCATAGTGCCCTCTCTCTCCAGATACAGCAATCCAAGAAAGCAAGGCAATGACAACGCAGTCTTTATGACCTAGCTTTGTAAATCACACACCGTGATTAATGCTAAATCTTGTGGGTAATCCAGGTCAGCCCTACTCTGTGTGAAAGGGGACTATGTGGGGACATTCATACCAGAAGGTATTAATGTTTGCCGAATGTTGTTTCTTATATGTGGAAGCTAGAGTAAAACCCAAGATAGAATGAAAGTTAGCTAAGTTTAATTAACAAACCAACCAAAACTGAAGTATCATATAAGCTGGGGAAGCCATAGCTATGAAGGTGGGGAGAGAAGGGAGGGAAAAGGGAAAAGGGGGGTTTTCAGTATGTCTGGGTACACTCAACTATCATGAGAAGCTGAACTATACTCAGGCAGGCATATAAACTCAGAAATGTCAATAATTAATATTTATGCACATGCTCATTTCTGTCTATAGCATGGGGGTATTCAGAGGAGACATGAGATTAGGGAATGGGTGAAGAGGCGGGCAGATCCTGGACTAGGATCGGGCTTAAGTTACTTTGTCAATACCTAAGTATGCACGAATATGTAACGATTCCCTCCAATATGTAAGACTATGTTGACCCAGGGAAAAAAAAAAGAAACAAAAGGTTAAAAAAAAAAGAAGGCCGATGTCATGGAGGTCCCTGTGGAGGCCGTCTGCCACAGAGAGGCTTTCCTTGATGCACATCGCTAAAGTAACATTCTTCCCTCCCTGGAGCCATCCCATTCCAGTGTTTTATTGCCTTTAAAGCCATAATGACTATCTGAAATTTAAGAAAACAAAAACAAAAACAAAAACCTGTCTTCCTTCCACAGGATCTTGCTTTTGTGTTTACTGTTACTCCTGCTGTTTAGAACTGTGCTTGGCATGTGATAAACATTGATTAAGTACATATCAGTTGAATGAATGAAGTGAATTAATTCATTTAGAAAGGATCTTATTTATTTTACCTCACACTTGCAGAAAATTGGTTACAGCAGTTTCTGATAAAAGCTGTAGATAGGATACATTCATTAGGCCTTTAAGCTAAGAAGGGGTAAAATGAAAATCAAAAGGGGATTGTGTTTGTGTATTTAGCTGTCTGCATATTATCTGTCTATCTAGAGTTTAATGATCTAACCGATCTCTTTGTAGATAGAAATTAGGGTTCAGAGAAGTTCCTGTTTTGTTGAAGGATGAAGTCCCCACGGCGGAGCTAGGTCCCGTTATGCCCCGCCACTTGGTTGGGTTTTGAACGTCCAGGCTGTTTTAGTGAAGTCATTCCCACCATACAAAACTAAACCTGATGAATTTGGTTACAAAGGTGTCAGGTTGCTCGCACGTACAAACCATTCTTAAGACAAGAAGCCAAATCTGGTAGGAAGTAGGTGATGAAGGAGCACCCAGCTAAGCCAGTCAGTATAGGTGAGTGGCAGTGTTTTTGATGTAGACATCAAAAAGTTAAGATTCTGTGTGCTGGAGAACCCAACTGTAGGAGCTTGAAATATATGCAGGACCCTAACCAGAGTGAGTGATCAGGATGACCTCTGGGGCTTCAGGACCTGGAAAACCAAACTGAGTGACAGTGAAGACTACTGAATTGATTAAAAAAAATGTTTAAGAAAAAAAAAAGCTTTTTCTTCTCATGATAAAAGCAACACATGGTCATTGCAGAAAAAATGGAAAATGGAGAAAAGTAAAAAGAGTTCTCTTATCATCCAGATTCATGATTCTTATGATAACCATGATATCTTAATCCATATACTTTGGATTATATATTTTGGTATTTGGATTAGTAGGGTTCTTTCCCTGTGCAAATCTAAATAGATGGCTTTTAAAAATTAAGATCATATTGCATGTATTAAATGCAACCTGTTTTTAAGACTCAACAGTATTTCCTCATGCTATTAATGTTTTTCTCTGAGTTTTTTTTTTTAAAGAGAGAGGGACAGAGAGAGAGAGAGAGGGAGAGAAAATCAATTTTATATAGTTTTTCATGTGGCCTTTGTTGCTCCAAGACTTCGTTGTGTGTGGTGCTGGGGTTTGAGCTCACGCACTTGCGCATGCCAGGCAAGCGACACAGCCACTGAGCCACCGCTGCAGTCCCCTCTGAGATAATTTTTGAAACTCTTTATCCTAGGGAATTTTGAACATATGTAAAAGAAGATAGAATATTGGACGGTTCACACATTACAGGCGGGAATGTGTAAAATGTACATCAATTTTAGAAAATTGTTAGTTCCTCAAAATGTTAAATACAAATAGAGTTATGATGTGACCCAGCAGTTCCACTTCTAGGTATATATTCAAGAGAAGTGAAAAAAAAATAACTTGTGTAAGAATATTTCTAGGGGCTGGAGCAGTGGCTCAGCCATTATGGCGTTTGCCTGGCATGCACGAGGATGCAAGTTCAAACCTCAGCACCACGTACAAGAAGAGTTGTTCACATGAAGTCAAGTTCATGTGACGAAAGTCACATGAAAACTAAGTAAAACTGTTTCTTTTTTTCTCTCTCTCTCTCTCACTGTCCCTCTCTCTTTAAAAAACAAAAAAGAATGAATGTTTCCAGTAGCCCCAAAGAAGAAACCACCCAGATGTCCCATCAACTAACTTATGAAAAAGCAAAATGCAGTCTATCTCCACTCAGTGGAATATTATTCAGCCATAAAGATAGTGCTGACACACCCTACAGCCTGGATGGACATTATGCTAGTGAAAGAAGCCAAACACAAACCACATCATGTTGTATGAGTCCGTTTATAAGAAATGTCTAGAATAGGCAAATCCATAGAGGCATAAAGTGGAAGTGGTTACTGGGGTTGAGGAAGAGAAGAGGGGTGACCTCCATACTCTGAATTTAGATAGTGTGGATTGTTACACAACTCTGTAAGTATACTAAAAGTCACTTGTACATTTCAAAAGAGTGAATTTTATGTGAATGAAATCTCAATAAAACTGTTATAAAAATAGTACAGTGATTCCCCTACTTAATAATTCCCTCTCATGACCAGTCTTCTTTCTGCCATTCTCCTATGCACTTCCTCCACCTTATTATTTTGAAGCATCATATCATTTTCTAATAAATATTTCAGTATATATCTTAAAAAAAAAGAAAGTGCATGACTGATCTCTAAGGCTCTTAACGTTGTCAAATTACCTTCCAATTTCTTGTGAGGTAGGTGTATATCATTTACAGATGAACACATAATGCTTAGAAAAAGCAATTAATTTAACAAAGGGAAGTCATAGAGCTGCTAAATGGCTAACCTATGACTGTCAGGCTCCAAAGCCACTGCCCATATGGACTTACGTGACCCTCATTTGACTTACAGGTCTTGCCATATCATTGTAATTATCTGAGGCATTATCTCTCCGGAGTTCACCTTTGGTGTTAGGGAGAAGTTCTCTTTGATTAGCCTAATAGTGTTTTAAGAGTTATTCCAAAGCATTTCCTCCTTGTGATACTGTTTTTTTTAAGTAACTGGTATTAGCTTAGAATGTGTGAAACACAATTTTTGAACCAGTTTAGGATTAGCATTGGTATCTTCGGACAAAGTGTAGAGAATGTTTACACTTAATCTGCCATTGTTTTTGGGTAGGCATCTAGGAAGTGTGTTTGAAAAATGTGTGGAATCAGGCTCTGAAGCTTCTATTTTTCAAGAATTGGAGACCACTGAATTTGTGATCATCACAGAAGATAGCAGGATGGTTCAGGGGTCACTGTCCAGCAGAGGCCTTGCTCAACCCTTCATCTGCCAGATTTTTGTTCACATCAAAAAAAATTTTTTTTTAAGAGAGAAGGACAGAGAGAGAGAGAGAGAGAGAGAGAGAGTCAAGAGAATCAATTTTATTTAGTTTTTCATGTGCCTTTCATTACTTTGACACTTGGTTGTATATGTGGTGTTGGGGTTTGAACCCTGTCCTTGTGCTTGCCAGGCAAGCATCATAACTACCAAGCCACCGCTCCAGTCCTCACATTAAAATCTTGAGTTATAACTTAAGTTTTTCATATGGATATAGATATTTAAGATGACAATGGGGAAAGTAGAAGATGGGCCAGGAGCCAAGAGAGTAAAGAGTTCCTCATTTTGGAATATAGTCTAATTTCTGCCCAGTTTATAAGTAAGAAACTATTAAAATGGACACAAGTTCACGGTTGCCAGTCTTCCAGAGGCCAATTGCCTTGATTTACTGGATTTCATGACCAAACCCTCCACTTAAAACACCTATAAATCCAGAACTTCACATAGACGTGGTTTCATCATTTCTACCTGTAGGTATTTTTTAACTGCCTGTAATCAAATTGTAGCACAGGGGTGGGTGGAATAGATTGTAAGCAGTAATTGAAACTGTATTTTAATAATAATAATATTTAGCATTTATAAGGTAATTTATATCTTCAAAGTACTTGAAAAGATTATCCAATTAAATACCTTCTCTGATTGTAATCTGGATTTAACTGCACTTAAATCCAGAACAGGGTCATGAGAAAAGTATGCATTTGAAAGTTAATGCTAGGGATACTTAGAAACCTATGCAGTGATGAGAGAGTTAGGGGTTCTGTTGGGTTGTGTTTGCATTTTGGTTCAGCCTGATGGTGGGATTACATTGTGTCTGTACTTTATTGATGATTTGTGATCGCTAAGGACTGAATGTTGACCGGGACTCTGGTCTTCAGATATGCTGAAACATAAACAAAATAAATAAGATTTAAAATGGGCTCCCTGGTTACATTTTGTGCTCTGGCCTCTGGTGAAACTCCCATTAGTAAGTGAAATGAAATGAGGTAGAGTAAGGAAGAAGGCTGTGCACTGTGGCTTAGTATTGTCTATCTGAGAATAGTAGATTAAATTGCACAGTAGGACACATTACAAATGGAAACATGGAACATCTTCAGCTTGATTGTACTAATTATTTCTTGCTGTTTTGGACACATGTGTATGTATTGTCCCGTTACGGGGGACATTGCCAATTTAGATAGCATTTGGAGCGAGGACTTGTGCTGGTGTTGTTTACCGAGTAGAGAGAAGAGGGCTCTGCGGCTTGTAGATTCTCAGTAAATATTAATCTGTCAGTATGATTTATCTAGGAGCTTGATAGTTGACAGTTTTATTCCGAGGCCAGTGGTTCTCAAAGTGACATCCTTGGGTCAGCTGTTAGGTCCTGCTTCTCTGACCTACTGAATCGGAATCTTTGGGAATGGGTTTGACACCTGTGCAATAAAAAGTCCTCCTGGAGCCGGGCACTTGGTGCACATCTGTATACCAGCAGCTCAGAAGGCTGAGACAGGATTGTAAGTTCAAAGCCAGCTTTCGGCAACTTAGCTAGTTAGTGAGGCCCTAAGCAACTTACTGAGACCCTGTCTTAAAAAAAAAATAAAAAAAAACAGGCTGGGGATATAGCTCAGTGGTTAAGCGCTTCTAGGTTCAATCCCCGGGACTCCCACCCCCACCCCCTAACCCCTACCTCCTGCCAAAAAAAGGGAAAAAAAATGAAGTCCTTCTGCCAATTTCGTTGCACTTTATGAAGATTGTGGGGTGTGTTTGGTTTTGGTTCTGGTGACTGAACCCAGGGCCACATACAGGTAGGGCACTATAGAAGTGAGCCACACCCACAACCCTTCAGTTGCACTTTAATCTCAGACCATTACCCATAATGCTTAAAAGACAGTTTTCTTTCCTCTTGCTTCTTTCATGCTGGTTTATTTATTCATTTTGCAGATATTTATTGAGCAACTGCTGTGTGACCAGCACTGTGTTAGATGCTGAAGATACTAGTAATGAACATAATGCTAATGAATGGAAGAAGCATATGTTAAAGAAACGGTCCTAAAGATAGTTTAAAAAATACAGGTTGCTTTTGGAAAAACAGAATACTCCCCCAGAAATTTGACTGCACCTGAAAATGTTGCAGACTAAGATTTAGTGATTTGTAAAAGGTTACTGCTACTTTTTCATAAGGTGTTTTGGCTTCAGAGAAATTGAGGGAATATGGAATTTAAAGTGCCACACTAATTATATATGCATCTGAATTGTTTGTAAGGAAAGGGAATACTTGAAATTTAAAAACCCACAGTTTCCAATTAATAATCCTGAATTGATCTTTGTATTGTCAAGTGTTTATTATCAAGTTTATTCAGGATGCAGAAAAGCCTCATCTCCATGATTAAAAAGTTGTATTCTCCCCCCAGCACTGGAAAAACAAATGTATCATTTTGATGTTAATTTCCCTGTGGGCCTAGAGGGATTTAATTTAAAGCCCAGGAGGTGCTGACTTTTGCTTGGAAGCTGAAAAAAAAAAAAGAAAAAGAAACCTTACTCACAAATCTTTTTGGTTCTCCTTTTATTTAAGGCTCAAATCTTTGGGTTATGCTATGAAACCAGGGACATGGAATGGATGTTTGGAATCTAGACACTAGGTAACTGATTTCCTTACTGAGCAATCCCACAGAATTTCTTTGTAACAACCCATAAATTTTTCTTACTTAGCCACAGAAATGTCCCATGTTGTTATTTAATCTAGTTTTTAGAGAAGCAGACTACTTAGGTTGCATGTGTATTTATTTGGGGGAAGGTTGATGGCGATTATGGTTCTCAAAGCAACTGTGTATATGATTTGATAATGAGCATGTTTCCAAATTTTATTTCATACTCACTGCTGGGGAAGATGCTTTGGAACAGTGAATTTGAAGATGCCATCTCAGAAGATCTATTTTAAAGGGAAAAGAGATGGTTCGATGATCATCAGCAAGCTAGATGTGAAAATATCTGGTTGATATTTTTACAATATTGGTTTTTCCTAATGTTGCTAATTTGAGGGACAGATCCATCTTTCTCAGAAACGGTCTTGGTGCCACATAGCATCAGGGAGTTGCTCAAGCATTTTTCTTGGGAATGTTAACTTATTCTCTAGAAGGGGCAGTTAGGATTTGGACAGTTTTCTCTCCTGTGGTGGTGATGCTATAGGCTTTTTCTAAGAAAACTGAATTTGAAATGACTTTGTAGACTTTCTACCTGGTTTCTCTCTCACCTTGAGGATAATAGTGCAGCCACTGGCATGGTGGAAGGACCCTTTGACTGGGCATCCTGGGCTTTCCAGTTAAACTCTGAGGCTCACTTAGAGCACAGGGACTCTGGGGACAGGGACTCAGTGGTTTGGTTTTAGTATCCTACTCTGGAATGGTAGGGAAGATCAGAGCCAGCACTCACTCTTCCTATATGCCTGTCCTCATTTCTTTAAACCAGTAGCTCTAGCACCAGGAACTTGGATTTCTCTCTGGCTAGTTGAATAAATCCTGGATGCTGCCAAGGATGGGGGTCAACAGGGATGCTGCAGACATTCTTTGGTCTGAATAATACATATGTTCACTCAGCGAGTATTTTAAAGAAGTAACTTGGCTGGTACTGTAGTCATTGTTTCTTGGAGATGAGCATCTTTTATTTTGGGAAACAGATGTAAAAGTGTGAAATTCAGAATTCTACAGATTTCGGGGAAGGGCAAGAGGAAGATGAACAGTGTTTCTTTAAGTCACGGTAGTCTAATCTTAGGTACTCCTTTGTTTTCCTTGAGTAAAAATTAGCAGGGGAAATCTCCTGGAACCTGTCAGCTGGGTATCTAAGCCTCCCTATAACTGATTACCAGAAAAAGTGCTAGCAGGTTGTAGGTCCTCACCATTAGGTACTAAAAGGGAAGCAGCCTTTTGTGAAATGACGAAATGATCTACATTCCATGAATTTCGTATGATGCTTGAAATAAAATCTTAGAGATCCAGTGATCCAGGTCCCAGATAGGGAGTTTGTTTTCCAGATTGGAAAGGGAAGGGGTTAGAAGCCTCCTGTCCCTCTGGGATCTCTGAACCAGAGCTCCTGCCAGTTCTCCCATGCTCTCTTTTAATTTGTGTGCATATTTGTAAAAGGTACCTGGGGACAGAGATGTCCCCTGGAGTTCAGGTCTTTTTTTTCTTTTGAAGCAGGTTCTCTGCTTTGTGTCTCATCACCTGATACGATGCAAATTGCATCAGATTTAAAGACATGGTCTCTGACCCTCTGCAAGCTACCCCTGGCTTGTGGGATTCACAATTACGAATTTGTCCCCCTTGAGATTCAATTTCATGTGCAGTGTACATTCTCATTTGTTTTGCTTAGTTCCTTGATAACTCCCTTTTGAGAAATATTTTGGTGAAATTTCCTATGACCTTTAGGTTTACTTGGTTACTTGGCATTTTGATACCAAAATGACTTTAATGGTGTTCATGTTTTCGGATGGACATCTCTGGTAATTTCTTAAAATGAAATTTAAGTGAAATTTGGAATGCAAATAAATTAGGAGGCTTGGGAACTCTACAGTTCACAGGCCTGCTTGTCAAAATTGTATGGGCTATGCTTCATCCACAATAAATATAAATCAGAATCTAACAGTAAAACTGGTGCTCTCATACATTGCTGGTGGGGTTGGAATATGTATCAGCCACTTTGGAAGACAGTTTGACTGTTTCTGAAAAAGTCACACAGAAGTTTACTGTATGAGCTAACATTTCTGCTGCTGATACAAGAAATGAAAACATATCAGTTTGAAAAAACTTATACGTGAATGTTCATAACAGAATTATCCATTATGACCCCAAAATGGAAACAACTCAGATGTTTGTCAGCTGATGACTAGGTAAACAAAATCTGTTTCCTTGCAATGGAAAATTATTCAGCAATTAAATGGAATAAAGTACTGATACATGCTATAACATGGATATTGTGGTTTGGACGAAAGAAGTCCCCCAAAAGCTCATGTGAGACAATCCAGGAAGGCTGAGGTGAGATGATTGGTTTATGAGAGCCTTAACTCAATCAGTGAGTTAGGGATTAAGTGGTAACTGAAGGCAGGTAGGGTGTGGCTGGAGGAGTTAGGTCTTTGGGGTGTGCCTTTGAGGTATATATTTTGTATCTGGAATGGAGTTACTCTCCCTCTGCTTCCTGGAAATGCCTTGAGTAGCTTCCCTCTGCTACAGCCTTCCGCCATGATGTTCATCCTTACTCTGAGCCAAGAAGACTGGAGCTGGCTACCTATGAACTAAGACCTCTGAAACCATGAGCCCCTAACTAGGAATTTTCTCCTAAAATGTTCTTGTCAGGTCTTTTAGTCACAGCAATGAAAAAGCTGACTAAAATAATGGATAAACCTAAAAAAAAGATTCAGTTTGTATGAAAAGGCAAATCTAATAGAAACAAAAGGTTAGATTAACAGTTGGCTAAGGCTAGAGGTGGAAATGGAATGAATATAGATGGGTGTGAGAGATCTTTTGGGGCAATAGAAATGGTCCAAAATTGGGTGGTGGTAACATGAAAGAATTGTAGGGTTTGTAAGTATACCTCAGTAAAGGTATAGGCCTGAGACATGGGTTCATAGTTGGGCCAGCTCACACACCACAGGGGCAATTTCCCCAATCAGACCACAAAAGGGTACTCTAGGAAGCCCATCTCTTTGGTACCTGGAGGGATGTGGGCTCTGGTCCTGTCTTCTGTTTTCTACGTCCTTTATTCCATGCTTTATTCTGCAGGACTCATCATATTTTACAGACACAATCATAATAACTTCCTTTGAGATAAGCTGCTGTAGATAATGAGGTCTTCCTCTACAAGAAGAGGGACTTTGGAACCAGGCTTAGGAGAGCTGTTGCTTCCTGAAACCATTCCTTAGTAGTCCTTTCTTGTTTACTTAACTTTTGTGTTTTTTCTCACCTCTGCACTATTTTGCTGTTCCCAGGATTCAGATTCATTGTTCGTGCTGCCTGGCACTCTTCTCCAACACTGTCATGGCATCCATATGTTAACACAGCATTTATTTGTCTCCATCTGTCTACACCCCACCCTCATCCCAGAGGAGACTATAAAGTCCACAAAGGCAAGACCTGTGTGTGGCGTATCCTCATAGCCATTTATTTATGAAATGAATGACTTCTTGTGACCTGTAGCACAAGGCTGAACTCCTGAACTTAGCAAGGCCTTCTGTGATCTAACCATTCCTCCCATTTATAACATCAGCAACCGCCACTCCACTCCCCAATTTTTGTTAACGGTCTTTCAAATTGTTGTGAATTGTGGAGTGAATTTAATGTACTGTAATCCATTAACTTTTGGGAAAAAATAGGTAGAATATGGAAGAAAAATATTTCTGGGTGTATATTGTGTGTGCATTGGGTCACGATGTGGAGTGTATTTCTTGTAGGGTATAATGATTAAAAGTTTGAAGTTCATTGCTCTAGTTCAGGCCATAGGACTGCATAAGACTCAACTGGAGGGATTTTAATGTGCAAATTCTAATTCAGTAAATCAGTCCCTGAGGTCCACATATCTGCACCCCTGTAGAGTCCCTGTGTGTAAAGGAACTGTGATAAACTGGTTCTTGATGTCCGCCTTGCTGATGTAGGCCTCTCCCTCACTTATTAGGCCCTTACTAAAAGCTGGACACAATGCTAGGTCCTGAAGGCACCCAAGAGATGCAGCACCTGGCAAGAGGAATGGTGGGTGATGTTGGTTCTTGTGCTGGGAACCTCTCACTCCCCATCTTTGCTCCACCAGCTCTGTCATGAACAGCTGCTCAACTTTTAGAATTTAACCTCGATGAATTAGACACATCTTCTGCTATTTTTTTCACAAAGTTCAATGACATTTGGTATCTGCGTAGAGATTCTAGAAAGATGGTATATTTAAAGGAGCTCTGTTCACTTGAGGAAGGTGACATTGTGGGAGCAGAAGAGCTGAGTCCTACGGGTGACAGTGGAAAACAGGAAGAGGCAGTATTCAAGGAGGAGTGAGTTGTTGAAAACTTTAGTAGCCACTGTGGCCCAGAGCTCCGTGGGGAAAGAGGCCTGGGAGGTTTCCAGAACAGGCAGCAGAATTGGAGGGTAGTTCAGCATTAGTAATCGCTGTGGCCATTTCTCCAGGCTGGCATGGTCTTGGATATCAGAAAGCCAGAGGCAGCAGCCTGAAATCTTCTACCAAGTGCCACGTGGGGTTGGGGAGGCAGGGAGAGTATGGCCTTTCCCTCAGAGCAACTGGGACACTTGGAAGATTCAAGAAACCATAGAGACTAAGTACACACTTAGCTTTTAGGGGCTGGAAGGCAGGTGGATCAGGCTGGGTAGGGCTTTCCTGGAGGATTTTGTGGTCTGGGATTTGGTACTCTACTTTGGTTCCTAGAACTTCACTGTGATGTCACCAGGACAGCAAATCTCAGGTCACATCAACACATGGATGTACTTGAAACTGGTCTGCAGCATAATTTATATAATAATGATAATAATAATAATAGTAATGCCTATATTACTAGTATTATACATAATTTATACTAAAAATAATATTATGAAAACACTGTTTTTTTGTAGTTATTTGCCACGTATCTATCCATAGGCTGATTATTTTAATAAAAGTCTAGTCTTATTAGTGCCACCACATTTTGTAACATGTGCTTGTCTTCTGATTTTATGGATGTGGAATCTGAGACCTAGGTTAAAGAGCCTCTTTTTGAACCTGGGTTGGTCTGATTTAAAGACCTAGTAAAAGGGCTGGAGCTCAGCAGTTATGGTGTTATGGTGCTTGCCTGGCATGCATGAGG
>PVKS010005243.1:31801-86642 GCA_004027875.1 Aplodontia rufa
AAAAAAAAAAAGACCTATTAAATGTAAGCATTGTGGTATTGCTTCTTCCCGCCTGTTCTCCAGGGAAGTGTATTCTTTTTTTTTTTTTTTTTTAAGAGAGAGAGAAAGAGAAAAGCAATTTTTATTTAGTTTTTCATGTGATTTTCATTCCTCTGACACCTTGCTGTGTACGAGGTGCTGGGGTTTGAACTGGTGTACTCACGCATGCAAGGCAAGCGCTGTAACCACAGAGCCAACGCTCCAGCCCAAGGAAAGTGTGTTCTTGATTTTGGAAGGATTTGGGACTCTGACTTTTTTTTCTTTCATTTCTTTTTTTCTTTCTTTCTTTTTTTTTTTTGTCTTTTGGTACTGGGGTTTGAATTCTGGGGAACTTAACCATTGAACTATATCCGCAGCCCTTTTCATTTTTTATGTTGAGACAGGGCTTCACTAAGTTGCTGAAACTGGCTTTAAACTTATAATCCTCCTGCCTCAGCCTCCCAAGCTGCTGGGATTACAGGCATACACTACCGCCGACAACTAGGGACCCTGAATTTTTTTTATTGTAGATATTTTTGGGGGCTAAAAGGCTGGCATTGAGCCTGGAGCATGAGGTCAGAAGCCCTATCCACCACGGGAGCGATTGTTGCTCTGGATAAACCCACACTCCCGTGCTTCAGACCCTGATCAATCCACAAAAACCCCTGCTACTAAGAAACCTTAAGAAAAACCTATCAACCAGAGTCAATTCGTCGCCTAGATCTCTAGATCTCCTGGTTAGCATTAATCTCTGCTTTGTTTTTGGGTCTTGCTCTGTTCATGCTCTATATAATCTGTATCTCTGTTTTAGTTTAGATTCATTTGCTAATATAGCCATTGGTGGCTTTCAACTATAAACTGCACTAGGGCAGAAGTAGCCTCTGGTTTACATTGTGTCCCACAGTATGCCTAATCCATAACTCAACATGAGGTTCCTTTTTGGAGTCATCCTAATTGGATCCTTCATTCCCATTATGTTCTGAATGGAGAAGGACCTGACTATAAATTTCATGTGTTTTCAGCCTTTTAGAGGAAGGATTGTGAAATTGAAGAAAAGGAAACACCTGTGTCCCAGCTGTGGGTCCTAATTTTGGCATTGTTAGAAACCTCCTAGGCCTCCCAAGGTCACTGAGAAGTAAATAGGAACCCTGGGTGGTGAAATGACTATCACTGTGGCCTATGTCCACTTTACACTTTAAAGTGGTTCATCAGCACAGCAGACTGGAAACCTCTTAATCAGCACAGGCTCAATAGATGAGAGTGGGTGAATTTCTATTGGTGACAATTGGAGGTGAAGGTGCAGTGTTTGTGTCCCCACTTCTGTTCCTTGGATCCTCAAAGGCACTGCCTGTGGCCTGCTTCCCCAGGACCAGCAGGAAAGCAGCAGGGAGGACACTGTTGCCTCATGGTGTGGACAGTAGATAGCTCTTTAGCTGCCCAACACCTCATTTCCTCAGCATCCATCATCGGAGGCACATGGTAGGCCCTTGGACCTCTGTTGGATGAGGTCATGTTAGTCTGCTTTTTGTCACTGTAACCAAAATACATGACTTTAACGAATTAAAGGAAGAAAGGTTTATTTTGGTTTATGGTTCAGTTCATGGTCAGCTGGCTCCATTGTTTGAAGGCTTGAAGGCAGAGCATCATGGTAAAAGGTGTGGCAGAGGAACGCTGCCCACCCTATGGAGTGAGGAAGCAGAGAGAAAGGGGCTGGGGACAAGACATATCACTGAGGGCATGCCCCCCAGAATCCCCTCTCTTCAACCAGGTCCCACCTCCCACAGCCTCTGCCATTGGTGGATTAATTCATTGGTGAGGTCAGGTCTCTCATGATCCAATCACGTCCCAAACGCCCCCACCCACTGCACACTGTTGCATTTGACAGCAAACCATCACACATGCATCTTTGGAGGACAATCCAGTTGTAAGCAATAACAGAAGTCACCTGGAACCTTCTAAGTTGACTGCTAAGAAGCATATGAAAGGGAAACATTTTCTCTCCCTAATGCAGGGCATCAGATGAAGTTCAGGGATGACCGTATTGGGCTGTGGATGTGGCTCAGTTGCAGAATGCCTGGCACACATGCATGACACCCTGGGTTTGATCCCCGGCAAGAAAGAAGAGAGAGAGAGAGAGTGTGGGGAGCACCCTGGGTTTGAAAGCAGGTGCCTGTGGGATTTCAGTTGCATGACAGAAGTTGAAATATTGGGGCCAACCTGGTGGCAGACTCACTCTCACTCTCCCTTCCCTGACTTCTGGGGTAGAGGCCTGCACTTTTCAGGCTGGTCTGTGGCAGAAGAGAAAGACCATGCTGTTTTTCTGGGCTGTGGTGTTTGGGTCCATCAAGCAGTTGTCAATCTCCGAAACAGTTGCAAGTATTAGAATTTGGCCTTGGGGGCACAAAGTAAAAGCCCCTTTCATCTACCAGTGCTGACACTTATTTCTTTCTTTGTTTTATTTTCAGCTTCTAAACATTCATGATCTTAAGTGAATACTCACTGGCTCCTGTGATCCCCTTGCAGCTGTAGGAGGCAGTTAAATGGCATTCTTAGAGCAAGGTCTGCAAAATTTGGTTCAGCAACAAAGGCTATCGTCACGCGCTGCCCATGTTCTTTATTAGGTCCCTTGTGCTCAGCTTGGGTACATTTTTCTTTTACAAATGTAAACTGTCGTACTTTACAGTAATTAGCTGTGACTGTAATGGACTATGGTGTCATTGGATAGCATCTTTGAAATCAAGTGTATTAAATTGAGTCTTCCTTTCTCAGGTAATAATGAGTAGAAATTCCAGCTAGCAACAGAATTAATAGATTCCAATTTTATAGGCTTTGGGGTAATAATAAAAGAAGAGGGGAGTTGGCACAGATGTACCTGCACTTGATTTAATTTTTTTGAGGTGTGTTGAGGTTTGGGACAAGCTGGCCAAGTGATCCTAAGGGGACAAATGCAACAAGGGTTCTGTGTGGTGACCAGAAAGGACAGTGAAGGTGGACACAGTGCCTATTCCCATGCAGATTTGTGCTGCTGTTCAAATCTTCAGACTGTTCCCAGTCTTTTCAAAATCAAGGACTATGAATGAATGATGATGGCTCTGGACTCTGGTTTAGGATTCTCCAGATGTCACTTTGTCAGGGAACTCAGCCACAGCATTTTTGGCAATTCCACAGAGATTCACCTGTATGAGAGGTCACAGTGAAATAATTTGGGCTCATTTGTGAGCTTGTGGCTTTTCTTATTTGTTTTCAGAGTCATAGGAAGAGAATGACTTAGAGGTGACATCAGGGGTCAGACTCTGTCTGGATTTAAGTCCTGGCACTTCTGTTTGCTAGCTTTGTAGCTTAAGACAGTAATGTAAAATCTCTAGCCTTCTCTTACATCTGTGCAATAAAGATAGTAATTACAAAGGCATGTTTTATTTAAAGTGCTTAGGACAATGCTTGCCACATTGCCAATGTACAATAAATGTTCAGTACATTTAACACCAGCACAACTTCTTTAGTTTGGGAGCCTACTCCGAATTTGGTATGGGGTAAGCCACTGGGTGTAGTTAGCGTTACAAGATAGTAGGTCCTGACCTCAAGAAGCTCCTAGTGTAGTGGTAGAGGGAGATATAAAAATCCGTATGTTCAATAATAGCACCAAGATCGATGGTTACCTGGGTAGGGATGGGAGAGATGAGAGGAAGTGTGGACCAAAGTGGGGAGTGGAGGTGTTGTTTCATGGAGTCGAAATAACCTAAAGCCATTCTCAGTGATTTTCAGTAAGGTGGTAGGAGCACCAGAGATTTAAGTACTGATATGGATGAAGGACGAAAAATTGGCCTCTGAAGGTCCCTTGCTGTCCTTGCCTGTTGCCCCCACCCCTGAACAAGCTGTATCACTGTCCTGTCTGGACTATTGTATCTCTCTTTCTTGCCTGCTGTCCCTGACTCTAGGCTTTCCTTCTTCAATCTTTCTGATGTAGGGTCTGGAAAAAAACCATCTATGAAGTGTTACTTGTAATAAGCAGCAGTGTATGTGTCCTGCTTTGTATGAAAACTGCTCATCAACAGTATGGAACTAGAAATGCCATTTAAGTACCCTTCTTTCTGTGGTAGGAAATCTATTAATATAACACATTAGTAGGCCAAAGGATATTCATTCTGGAATTATTTCAACAGATGTCAAAAAGGCATTGGTAAAATATAGCAGTCATTTTTGATTAAAAAGCAAAACAGAAAGATTCTCTTAATAGAACAGGAACAAGGGCATTCTTTTTTACGTTGACAGAGGATGCATCTAAAATCAGTAGTGAACCCCATTCCTGATCTGTAAACACAGAGGCTGTGTGGTGGACACAGTTGGTTCCCTACCTCAGCCGTCCGCATCGCCTTTCTTGCTGGCAGAGGTCTGGATTTCTTTTGGTGTTTACCCTCCCACATTGGCAGGTGAAATGACTTTTTCCTCAACCCCAGCCTGGGGGAGGTGGAACGGATTAAGTCAATCCTTAGGCTTCCATTTCTCTTGTTGATGGTTGGTTTAAGCAAGACACGTGATACAATCTGAGCAATGAGGGAGCTGAGGAAGCCTTCCAGGTGCTCGTGCAGGTGTTATAGTTTAAATACTCGGCATCCCCCGGAAGCTCAGGTGTGAGGCAATACAGGAACATTCAGAGATGAAGTGATTAGATTATGAGAGTTGTAACCATGGTGGATTAATCCAGCGACTGGAGGAGGTAGGTAGGTCCCGGAGAGGGGTGGGGATGGCTTTGGGGTTTATATTTTGTCCTTGGTGAATGGAGCTTTTTTCCCTGCTTCCTGGTGGCTATGTCCTGAGCTGCTTTTCTTCCACCCTGATGTTCTGCTTCATCTTGGGCCTAGATCAATGGAGCTAACTGTTTATGGATTGAAATCAACAAAACCGTCAGCCTCAAATAAACTTTTCCTCTAAAACTGTTCATGTCAGGGCTGGAGCGGTTATGGCACTTGCCTGGCATGCGCGACTACAAGGGTTCGAACCTCAGCACCTTGTACACAACAAAGTGTTGGAGGAACAAAGTCACATGAAAAACTAAATAAAAATTGCTTCTCTCTCTCTCTTTAAAAAAATAAAATAAAATAAAATTGTTCATGTCAGATTGTTCGGTCACAGGGGCGATAAAGCTGACTAAAACAGGGTGTTTACCTCACTTTTACATGTGGATTTTTAAAATGATCCGTCCCTATCCTGGGTTTGGATATTATCATAGATTTGTTGCAGCTGTTTGGCAATCAAGGGCGGCAAGTCAGAAGAATCGCAGAAAAATCCACGCAGATCCTATATTTTCACATTACTGTAACAAAATACTTGAAGCAGTTAACTTAGAAAAGGTTTATTTCAATTTTCACACTGTTTAAGCCCCTCTTGGTTGTATATTCTTTTGCATGCAGTTGCAAACATCCTAATTAATATTCATTTTAAAGGATGATACAATGGTAAGAGGGTTAAGATACAGTCAATAATAATATATAATGCTCTGGAAATCTTAGACATTGAAAAAAGACAAGACATAGAAGAAACAAGAATTGTAAGTATTAGATGATGGGAACAATTTTGTCATTATTTATAGATGATACTTGAAATGCAAGAGAATAAATTAAAGGAAATTATTAGACCAATAATAATTCATTAATGTGGCTGGATACAAAATGAATATATCCTAATCAATAGCATTTTTATTAGACAGCTAAAATGAATAATTAACAAATATATTCGAAAAAGATACCTTTGCAACAATAATAAACATGTAAATAGCTAGAAAAAATTTTAACAAGAAATTTGCAAGATGTATAATCTAAAACCTGACAAGGGACATAATGAAGACCTAAATGAATGCAGAGATATCCCATGTTCCTTAATGGGAAAACTTAGTAAAGGTGCATATTATTTCCATGTTAATACGGGATCCCAATAAAAATATCAAGCAGGAATTCATTTTAGTATGTGACAAAATGATTCTAAATTTTATTTGAAAATATTATCAGATAAGAATAACTTTTTATCATTTATCATTTGTTTCTATCGTGTGTGTATGATACACACACACACACACACACACATACTGCAATTCTTGCTGTGTAAAAGTTGTTGTTGTTGTTTTGGGTTCAGAGATTGAACCTAGGGTGCTTACCAGAGCCACATCCCCAGCCCTTTTTTAATTGTATTTTTAAAATGTTGAGGCAGGATCTCACTAAGTTGCTTGGAGCCTTGCTAAGTTGCTGAGGCTGGCTTTGAACTGTAATCCTCCTGCCTCAGCCTCCCAAGTTGCTGGGTTATAAGTTCGCTACCGCACCAGGCTAAAAGTTTTAACAGTTATAATTTCATTTTGGGTTATCATTTTTGTTGATATAAATATACTCTGTCTCAGATGATGGCTTTTCCTAGGAATTATATTTAGTTTCATAATAGTATTATGTTTATTTTAGTTTGTGTTTGCTCAATATATTTGATCTTCCTTTTATTAGAATTCTAAACTTTGTCTTGATTTGTTGTTGCTGTATCTCTTGAAAGCAGGATATATGGTAAGATTTTGTTTTTGTACCTAACCTGAGAAGTTTCTGTTAAAGGGAGAGTTTAAACCATGTTGTTTTATTGGCACAAATGATAGGTTTGATCTTATCTCATTTTATTTATTCCATATTCCTTAGTGTTTCCTTTGTTTTTCTATACAAATTTGTTTCAAAAAATCCAGTCTGAGTATTATCCTTAAGCTAGTTTTCTAATTAGGCAAGTTAAGAATAAAATGGTATTCTTTAACGTCCCCATTGCGTGATATTTCCCAGTCTTGATCTTATACTTCTCGTGCTCTGCCTGTTGCCTGCTACTATCAGTGTTATGTGATGCACATCTTTAAAAAAAAGTTAAGTTTTAAATTAAAATGTGAAAATATTGGGCAAGCGGTAAAACTCAGTGGTAACGTGCTCACCTACATGTGTAAGGCTAAGGATGCAAAGAAAAAGAAGGTGATGTTAAACAAAACACATTGTTTTCCAAGGATGCTTTTTGCCTCTTGCAGTAAATTGATTATCATACTGAATTAGTCATTTCCAGCTGTTATTTGACTGTGTAGTTCTCTTTCCTGCTTTTTCTTTCAACAAGCTGAAATGTATATCTTGAATAATTTTGTTTTGTGGGAGTGTTATATATGTGTCATGTTTTATGAATTCTTAACATGGCTCAAAAAATTGCTCTTACCTCTTTTCACGAACAATGAAAAACTGCCTGAGAATACAATTGTTTTCTTACGACTTACTTCCCACCAAATTTTGTGAATGGTTTATAGGCTTTCTGTGTTTAGTTATGAAAAAAGGTTTAGGGGTCTTTTGATATTAATCCCTTTGTAGTTTACCTGGTTTTCTGTCTAGTTAGTTGTGAGTTTAAAAAGTATCTGACATTGCCCTAATAATAAACAGGTGGTGTTTATTTGCAGTTATCTTACTAGAAATTGGTGCATTTTCGCCCTGGGAGTTGGTTTTTGTCTATGTGTGAATATTTATCTTTGCTATTATTATTCTGTGCCTCCCTCTGGAGCTTCTCCCCGTTGACTGTCCCTCTGCTTGCTTGTGTGTCTGCTGCCTGGGTTTCCTGTGCATCCCCTATTGCGTCTTCATGTTCTGTCTTTCAGACTGTGAATGGCGGAGGGGTTCACGTCTGTCTTGTACAGCTTGCCTCTTCTTTTCCGTGGTGTTCGAGTATCAGTCTTGTCCTTTGCTGCCTTCAATTTTTCCATTTGCTTTTTTATTTCTGTCTTCATCTCAGTCTTTTCTCTCCTTTTCACTCTTTGCTCCGATCTTGGGGAGGCCCTCCCCTCTTGCTGTTCTCCTTGAGAACATCATGACAGTGACAGTGCATTCTAAAAGTTTTATTTGTATACGTTTTATGTTTTTTCTTCTGAGTCACCAGGAGATAAAGCAGACTGAGCGACGTGGAAAGCATCCCAATGCCACCAGTTGATCATTGTTGTTTCTGCTTATACATTCTCAAAAAGAGGTAGCAAACCAGAGTTGGAATTTTTTCCAGAAGGCAAGGTGGAAGCTGCCAGTCTTTAGTAAACATTGTTTTCAATCCTTCTGTGTTTAAATCCCATGTAGAAAGTACTTAATTTCTCTGTGACTCAGATTTCTTCTCGGTAAAATTAGGAGCATTGATTTCACCCATCTCATTGCATTGTGGTAGAGATTAACCGAAATGAAAAAAGACAAAAGAGTATTCTCTAGATGTAGAAGTCAGCCATCGTATTCATGCTTACGCAGAACAAGCATATGTTTTTAAAATTATTTCGTATTTTAAAAATTGACATATGCTCATTGAAAAAAATTAAGTATTTTAAAAACAATCACTAGTACAAAAATATGTGCAATTCCCACCTAGTGGAGCTCCTGATAATATTTTAGCATATCTGATTCCAATCTCTTTGTTCAGTTAAAAATTATATTAAAAAGAATGTATTTGAATGGGACCCTGAACATTTTGTCAGCAAAACTCCAAAGTTAGGTTTACAAAAATACGCTCAGACCTAGCATTGCAGCTACCATTGCATTCTGCTTGTGATGCACACGAAAAGAAAGGAATTGGTTGCTATAGGGAATAAATGGAACATATTATTCTATTTCATGACATTTTTAGTGTTGGTTGTTATTTTTATTGTTATCCAGGAGGTGACATTTTTATTTTGGGCCCATTTGATTTAATTTTCCTTTAATAATAATTGTCTAAACAGTTAAAACAAGCAGGGTGGATGCGTTAGTCAGTTTTCTATTGCTATAACAAATTCCTGGGGTAAGGTAAAGGGATAAAAGGTTTATTTTTGCTCACAGTTTCGGAGGCTTCAGTTTGGCCTTGTGCTTCCGGCCTGTGAGGAGGCAGCACATCGTGGTGAGAGCACATAGTGGAACAAAGCTCTCACTCATGGTGAGGAAGTGAAAGAAGAGAAAGAGCACAGGGATCAGTATCTCCCTGTCCTCTTCAAGTGCACCCACAATGACCTGAAGCCCTCCCACTAGGCCATACCTCTTTAAAAACTCCAGCATCAGGGCTGGAGCAGTGGCTCAGCGGTTTCAGCGCTTGTCTGGCAAGCACGAGGACCCGGGTTCAAACCCCAGCACCACGTACACAACTAAGTGTTGGAGCAACTAAGGCCATGTGAAAAACTAAATAAAGTTCTTTCCTCTCTCTCACTGTCCCTTTCTCTTTAAAAAAACAAAACAAAACTCCAGCATCTCCCAAAAACTCCGTTTTCGGGAACAAGCCTGTAACATATAGGCCTTGGGAGATGTTTAAGATCCAGAGTATAACAGTGAACCTATTAAGTGAATGTGTAGCACACATTCTGAAAGCAGAATGTTCTATTTGGTCTTGCTCAGCTTGGCTCTACTTTTCATGTTTCATAAGCAAATTGTTTAAAATTAAGGCTTAGAGTTCTCTTTGCAGGCATTTTTATTTAACCATCTTTTCCTATGTTCGCCATTAGGGTACAACCTGAAAATGTTACAGCTGTTTCTCTAAAGTTGAAATATAAAGGAAATACAAAAGCTAACTTAAGTTCTGCTAACTTAAGTAATACTGATTTTTTTCTTATTAACTAAAATTATTATTTTTGTCATTTATTTAATATTAAAATAATTAAAACAAGCTTTCGCTAAAAATGATATGAATTCATTTTCTTGGTTCACGTTAAAAACCAGAGGACTCTTGAGTGTAATGGGTTTTTTTTTTTGTTGTTTTTGCTTTTGTTTTTCAAAATTAATGCTTATAGGCAAGATTCACTGTGTACTTATTGTGATGAAAGTACTGGAAACAATGTTGCAAAACTGGTTTCCTAAAGGACATCTATGCGCTACTGTAGTTGGTACTTTGCATATTGTTTACTTGGCAAGATCAAACAAAGTAAGACAGTGTTTTATAAGTCAGTGGTTCTCAAACTTTAGCATACTTTAGTTTTCTTGGAGAGCTTGCGAAATCACAAATTGCTGGGCTGAGATTCTGAGTCAGTAGGTCTAGTAAATTGCTTCTTAAGAAGGTTTTGCTGATGCTCCTACTCCCAGGACCACATTTAGAGAATCACTCTTGTAGGTACATAGGAGTGGTAAGGACAGTAGGTTCAGGGGAGAAAAGCTACACACCAAACTTGGTTGGGATATGATTGAACGGCTCTTGGGGGCAAGGTAGGATTTGAGCAGAACCCTTTTGACTAGATGCATAGGACAGGGAAGAACAGCGGAACCTGAGAGGGTATTGTGAGCAATGGTGTGGAGGGGGGAACATGCCAGTCCTGCTGGAGGGCTGGGGAGACCATTGGAAAGCAGGAAATGCTTTTGTGTGACAGCAGTAGGGATATGATTGGATAGGCTGGCAGGGGCTGACTCTCTGAGGGTCTTTAACGTCTGTGCTGTACTCTGTCTAGGAAAGGGAAAGGGGCTGGGTGTGGATATCACTTTTTTTTTTTTTTTTTAAGAGAGAGAGAGGGATAGAACAGAAAAAGAGAGTCAACTTTATTTTTTTTTATCTGGCCTTTGTTTCTCTGACAGTTGTGTATGTGGTGCTGGGGTTTGAACGGAGTCCTTACCCATGCCAGGCAAGTGCTTGAACCGCTGAGCCACTGCTCCAGCCCCTGGCCACCTCAGTTGCAGAGGGGAAAATACCTAGTTCATAGTTTACTTGAAAAGTGAAAGGAGGCCCTTGCCTGTATTTTCTTGTTCTCTTTCCCTTCCTCCCTCCTTTTGCTCTCAACTTCTTCTTCTTCTTTTTTTTTTTTAAAGAGAGAAGGAAAGTGTGCGTGTGTGTGTGAGAGAGAGAGAGAGAATCAATTTTTATTGAGTTTTTCACATGGCTTTCATTGCTCTGACACTTAGTTGTATACATGGGAAGCGCCGCAACCTCTGAGCCACCACTCCAGCTCCTTCTCTCAACTTCTGGAGGCAGTGTAGGACTCCTAAATATTATGGATCACATGAGTGACGTGGACAAAATAATGTTTTAGAAAATTAAGCTGGTGGTATTGTAAGATGAACTGAAGAAGGTGGGAGGGAGGCTTTTGTAGAAATCTTCGGAGATGCAGTTATTTATGTGGGAATTGCTATATCCTTAACTTCAGTAGAGTCAATAGGATTAAGCAGCTTCTTCTGGTAGTGACAGTGCAGGTTTGGTTTAGGCTTGGTGAGCTTGAAGGATCCGTGTGACTTGTAACAGGATTATGTGGTGCATGGTTGTGGATACATAGCTGTAGCTTGGGAGACAGGTGGAAAACTAAATATAGAAATACAGAGATTGATGGACTGATTGATTTACCCATTGGCTCAATAAATAAGGTTCCAGACACTGACCTGGGTGCTCGGGGACCTCTTTGGAGAACAGCCAGAATGGCTGAGAGTAAGATCCTGACAGCTTTGCTCAGCAGGACAGAGAGGAGAGTTCAGAGGATGTAGCTGAGAAAAGAGAAGAAAAAGGAGACAAGAAAGAAGAAAGAGGAGAATGCAGAAGGACTGCCTACGGCTGCCACAGCCACTGAGGGTACTGGATCTGCCCAGCATGAAGAGAACGTGAGGACAAAGGTGGCTAGGCAGTGCCCAGTGCAGCAGCAGCGAGCTGCAGCCTATGGAGTGGGTGACTGGGAGGTCCTGGTTGCCCTGCAGAAGTGTCATTTGGAAGGGAAGGAGGTGTCCCTTGTAGTGGGGTGGGCAGAGTCCCTGAGGAAGCAAAGGCAGTGGGTCCAGAACAGTTAGTTGTTCAGGAAACTTGGTGTCAAGCGTTAGGAGAGATTAGAATAGCAGCAAGCTAAGGCGCCTTCTTTTCTTAAAGTGAGCAGGACTTTGGTGGTTGACTAGGGAGGAAGCAGTGGTGGGGAGAGATAAAGGTATTACACTGCAGTCTTGCGTATCTCCTTAAAGAGCCACTCCATTTTTTCAGCTTTCTAGGGCTGGACCCTGGGGAGACATCTTTGGCTCTTCCCTTTCTTTGCATTGTTGCTGGAATCCATCAGCAAATCCTTTTGGTACACTATTCCCTAGAAAAATAAACGCAGAATCTAACTGCTTCTGACCTCTGCTGATATTGAGCAGCCACTATCATCTTTCCCCTGAACTGGTGAAATAGACTCCGAACTGATCTTCCCCTTCCCTCCTTGACCTCAGTCTATTCTCAGCATAGTGTCTAGGGTGAGCTGAAAAAAGCTTACGTTGGAGCATGCCACTGTACAAAATCCACCAGGGCCTGCTCTTTTATTCAGTCAGAGTAAAGGCTGAGTTCCTTACAAGGAAGGCCCTGTGTGGTCTGGCTAGATCCCCTGCTGTCAACCCCAAACACACACCTTCCTCAGACCACTGTGGGGTCGGTCTGCCTCCCCTTCCCAAGGATGCTCTTCTCCAGGTAGCCGCTTCTCTCTCACCTCTTTCCAGTCTTCCCTCACAGGCCCTCTATGAAGGGAGGCCTCTCAGGACACTGAATTGCTGCTCCCGATGATTTAGCACCTTTAATACTGTATACTTTTTAAAATTCTTTTATTTTTTAAAGAGAGAAGGACAGTGAGAGAGAGAGAGAGAGAGAGAGAGAATCAACTTTTATTGAGTTTTTCCACATGGCTTTCATTTCTCTGACACTTAGCTGTGTAAGTGGGTGCTGGGGTTTGAACCTGTGTACTTGTGCATGCCAGGCAAGCACCATAACCACTGAGCCACTGCTTCAGCCCCCTAATTCTTTTTTTTTTTTGTTTGTTTTTAAAGAGGGACACTGAGAGAGAAAGAGAAAGATAGAATCGATTTTATTTAGTCTTTCATGTAGCTTTCGTTGCTCTGACACTTTGTTGTGTACGTGGTGCTGGGGTTTGAACCCACATCCACTCCAGCCCTAATACTGTATAATATGCTTAAGTATTTTATTGTCTGGCTCTGTCTGTTAGGTTGTATACGTTCAATGAGAGTAAGGATTTTTCCCTTGATTTTTTAAAAAAGTTTTATTTTGAGACAGGGTCTCACTAAGTCCTTAGTGCTTCACTGAATTGCTGAGGTTGATCTTGAACTTGGCAATCCTCCTGCCTCAGCCTTATGCATTGCCAGGATTACAGTCTTGTGCCACTGTGCCCAATGGATCCCTTGATTTTTGTTCACTACTATATTCTCAATGGTTAGACTGTCTCTTAAAAAGTTGGCTCTACATGAAATCTTATTGTGAGGGAAAGTGGTGGCTGAGGGAGATGGGCCTTGAGGGTAATAATTTCTATTTGTTAAGCACCTTCGTCTGTGGTAGTTGCTTTATTTTCATTTTATTTATTTATTTTTTTGCTTTCATTTACTTTTATTTTATGGTTAATTTTAATTGATACACAAAGACAGAAGTTGTACATATTAATGATTTGCCCTGTAATGCTCAGTACATGAACGTGTCACGTAATGTTTAAGTCAGGTAAAACAGATTTATCTCCTCAAACATCATTTCTTTGTGGTGAAACTTTCTAAATCCTTTCTTCTAGTTTTCTGAAGTGCATAGTACATGTCGTTGTCCCTGGTCACCCTACTGTGCAGTAATACTCCAGCACTTCCTGCTCCTACCTAACTCTCACAGTACCTATCAGTCAGTGTGCCAGATGCTTTGATATGAGGTTGTGTTTAACTGTAGCAACCGTCTTGCATGGGAGGCTTTCTCCTGCCCGTATAGCTAAGGAAACTGCACATTGGGTCAGTTAATCAACTTTCACAAAGTTAATAAACTTAGATAAGCTGTTTGGATTATGGACACGGATTAATATACCTGACTAAGAAAAGAGGGTTTGATCTTAGATATCAGGAAGGATTTTGCTCAAAGGTGTGAAGTAGACCCACCAGAGCTGGGGACTCAGGAGACCGCAGCAGGGCTCTTGATGCGTTTAGGCCCCTGTTAGAACATGAGTCGACCCCGCGCGGGGTGTTAGTGATGGCGGCATCTTTGAGATCATCTAGTCCAGCTCCCGACTTTATCCCTCCGCATCCCTTTCGTGTGTGATCTGCCAAGGCCACGATCACTTCCACTTCTCTGTGAAGGTCTTACACCTGCTTTGCATTTGCTTCTTGTCTTCGAGATTGTTGGGTGGATAATTTGTCCTGTAGGTATCGCCACTGTTGGGATTTCCTTCTTTGACCTCCTCTGTCTGCGGCTGAACTTCAGGAGTCTCTGACCTTGCCAGGAAAACAGTGGAGGGTTGACAGTGGGAGGGCATGGTGAGAGGGGTTACTGGACAGGGGGCCACAGAAAGAAGAGACCTTTTGATGGGGGTCTAGAGAAGATGGAGCTCTGATTCAAAGTGGGCGGAGATCAGAGGTAGGGTGGACCTGAAGAAAATTCGTTCCTGCTTAAAATAAAATAGTTAAAACAGAGAGAGAGAGAGAGAGAGAAGGAGAATGTGTGTGAGAGAGAATTTTATTTAGATTTTCATCTGCTTTTTTTTACTGCTATCTCATAGTTGTGCACGTGGTGCTGGGGATGGAACCTGGGTCCTTGCGCATGCCAGGCAAGCGCTCTGCTGCTGAGCTCCCACTCCAACCCCCTTAAAATAGTTTTGTATATACGCTAAGATGATTTTGATGTTTTAGCAGTTGACATTTTTACATTTATGGTGCTGTCATTTCTTCCTTTTTGTTATTGTTTTCTTTTATTAAAAATAGAACCCATGTTGTTCACAGTAAAACTTTTTTTTAAATGTGGAAAAAATCACCAGTGGTATGTTGGATGCACAGAACCAAGGGAAAGACATGTATGGGTAATAATTATAATTTCTTAAAACTGAAATTTATAGATAGTGTAATTATGCATATTTGCTGTTATATTTAGCCAGAGAGGTGTTACAAAATTAGCACTTATATTGGTGTGAACTAACTTAATATTTATAAAAGTACTAACATTTAGCTGGAAATTGTTAGTTTGTATATCAGTTTTCCTGGATTTGCCAGGTTGTTTAAATTGGAGTTTTTGAAGTTGGTACCTGTAGATATTAATTTTGTTGCTTCCTTCCAAATACACAAATTAGTTAGACTTAAATCAAATGGGAGTACACATGAAGCGTGCCAGTTTAGGTGAACTCAGATTTTATTTTTAACCACGAAGAGTTTGATTTTAAGTGATTTGAGTGCTTGTGTTTGTTTCCCTCTATTTAGTGACATGTTCCCAGCTCTTATAGTTATGCAGTAAATAGAAATTCATAGGGTGACACAGAGTCGTGCTTGACTCTTTTGCATATTGGCCACGAGGTCTCACAGTAGCCATGGAAGCTGATAAAACAGGGAAGTTTTGTCCAGGGCCTACGGGGCATTGAGATCCCCGGTTCCTTGGAGAAGGGTTATGATGGGCTGCTTGGTCCAGCATTCTCATTTGTGCAGCCAAAGACCCCAAGGTCCTGAAGGTTTCAGTTGCTCAAAGCCACCAGGCTGGGAGCTATTAGAGCACCGAAGAGCAAGCACTTTTATACTCATGAAGAGAACATTTGATTGAAAACAATTTTTTTTTTTATCATGGTTTTACTGTACTGTGAGCTCTTCAAGGGTCCAGCTATTCATCTTGTATCTGAGTGCATGGTGGTTCCAGGACGTATTAGATAATTGATGAATGCATAATTTCTAACAGTAAGTTAAGTTTATTTCCCTCTTTCTGATCTTTTAAAAAGCAAAGCAAAAGGGTATGTTGAAAAAGTAGTTTAAAAATAGATAAGTTGAGTTAAAACAAAAATTTAATTCATTGTTAAAACTATATAAATATCATCATTGTTCATAATCTAATTTACTAATTCACAGAAGTAGATGGCCCATTTTAAAGTAGTGTGTGTTTGAATGCATATGCATAAGCATGTACATATGGCAGTTATTTGTGTAAGGAATTTTTATGTTTTACTTATGTGTGCATTTTACTACTTATTAATCTATATATTTTATATATATATATTTAACATTTCCAGGGAATGCACTAAAACCTAGATTCCCAGGATTGATAGAAAGTTTCATCCAATGGTTCAGTCAAACCAACTTTTATAGAATGTTCTATAATTGGTGGATACTAGGCTAGGTCCTTCTGAATTAATCATGTTATTTAATTCCGTAACACCATGACATTGTTAGCCCGGTGCATGGAGCACAGAAAAGCTGAGTCTCTTTCAAAACCTTTACACCACTACTCAGGAGTAGAACTGGTCTTCTACTTCAGGGCTCCTGCCTTTTCCCCAGGAGGGCAGCCAGTCTCTGAGGTTAGCTTCTTGCTGTCCTGAACTGGGATTGGGGATACAACTGGAGATGAGGGTGAACAGACTTCAGGAATATGTATTTTAACAGTTGAGAACCACAGTTCACAACCACAAGTACCCAAGAGGGCTGATGGTATTGTGACCTCAGAAGGAGAATAGGCATCAAAGTCGAGTCACAGCGTCCTTTACACGTGGTACCATGAAAGGGCCCCAGAAAGAGGTGTGTGCTCTCTGGATGGTAACCTGGTGGGCTGTCTCCCAGGAGGGCTCCTCTCACTTGGGTGAATTGGCCATGACGGCTCCATCTTCCATTTAGACTAAGGGACCTCATTTTGTATTTTCTGGGGTTTATGTGCATACCTGTGTGCTGTGGGGAGGGATGCAGTTTCTGCATCTTCTTTGGAATGGTATGCCAATTTGTCAATTTACAGTGACAACTAGACCTGTCCCTGGCACTCAGTTTATGTGCAACTAGACGGTGTCGCTGCTCAGTGAAGGAGGCCCTTCGTTGACTATCTAGCCAGGCCCTTCATATCGTAGTCATGGAAACAAACGTGAAGAGTGAGTTTTGTGCTTGTGGCGATTGTGTAGTGGAGCTAGGAATAGAACTGACTCTGGTTTTGAAGTAGGCCTGGGCCTCAGCAGTGCAGGCAGAGGTGGGCACCAGCTTGCGTGTTACTGCTCCTTTTGATTGTGTCCTTTGTGGACCCAACAGTTTTATTGTTCATTCGGGTGGAGAACAGGACATTGGCAAAATTGAGAGGGAAATCAGCGTTAAAATTAGTTTAGGGCTGAATGGTAGAATATGACATCCTGAAGTCAGCGACCAGCTCTGTTCTGTCTCAATATCCCCAGAGGCCCCAGAGACTCATGGGTAGATGGCCGTCTCACCCATGCTTATTAAATGGTGCCTGAGATCAAAGTCTTCATGAGTCAGGCAGGGACAAGTTAATCCTTCAGCAAATACTAAGCGTCATCCGCTCGCTTTGGCCTGTCCTTGAAGTAGTTTGAACACTTGGAGATTTGTTGCATTTCTCCATTGGAACGAGAGGTGCTGAAAGCCTGTTGTTTTTACTGACACGCCTCGCCTTGAGTCACTAACACGTTTGTAGGACAGCAGGCACTGGTGGCAGTGGCACTGGCTGTGTTGTGAGGAGATGAAGAATGAGCACTTCCAGGTGTGTGCTGGCTGTCAAGCTCTTGCGGTCAAAGTCAGTGCCTCAGCTTTGAAATTGTCCATTTCAAAAAAACAGCCTGTTCTACCGAGGAAATGCAATAATGTCAGCCACCGCATCGCTCACTAAGCGCTCAGGTCATGTTGGACACTGTATTACCTCATGTCCTTCTCAATAGACTGAGAGCAGAGCTCTCCCCACCTCACGGATTAGGGAGCCTGGCCCAGGCTTACGTAGCTAATGAGTGGGAGTGGGGGATTTGAACCCGGGGCTTCTTTCTAAAGAACTTTTTTCTTTCATCCTTGGGCAGTAATATTGGGCTTGGTGTATTTGTTTATTATTTTAAAACAGTCTTACTGAGATGTCGCATACAAGGCACCCATTTAAAGTGTACAGTTAAGGGGATTTTAGTAGACTCGTAGTTGAACAGCCACGATCACAATTTTATAATATTTTATTACCCCAAAAAGAAACCTGGTAACCCATTAGCAGTCACTCCCTGTCTTCCTCCAAATCCCTCCCCATCCCAGCCCTAGGAAATCACTAATCTATTTTCTGTCTTTTATGGATTTGCCCATCATACAAATGGGTTATGCAAAAGGAGGTGTTTTGTGACTGATTTTTTTCAGTTAGTGTCCTGCTTTCAAGGTTCATCCAGCCACAACATGCTATGGACTCAATTCTGTGCCCACCCCGGCTCCCCCAGATTCATATGTTGAGTTCTTGACCCTCCGTGTGACTGTATTTGGAAGACAGGGCCTGGGAGGGAGGAGGCAAGAAAGGGTAAGTGAGGTGCTAAGGGTGGACCTGATCTGGGGGACCCTATTTGGAGGGACCCTGAGAGTTTGCTTTCTCTGGGTGTGGGGAGAGCGCCCTCACCAGACATGGACCCGCCTGACCTTGATCTGAACTCCTAGTCTTCCCAACTGCAAAGCAATAGCCTTTTGTTGTTGAAGCCATCCTGTCTGTGATTTTTGTCATGGTCTTCCTAGCTGACAACACATACCATGTATTAGTATTTCATTCTATTTCGTGGCTGAATAACATACCATTGTGTGGATACAGTTTATTTTGTGTATTTATTCAGTAATTGATGGACACCCGGCTTTTTCCTCAGTGGCAACCACTAATTTACTTTTTCTTTTAATTGGCTCTTTTTACCCATACATAACATTAGGATTCATTTTGACATAGTTATAAAAGCAAGGAATATAATTTGCTTCAATTCAGTCTCCAGTGCTTCCCCTTTCCCTCTTTTTCTTCCTCCTCCTCTACTCTACTGATCCCTCCCCTCTACTCTACTGATCATTCTGCTATAGTGTTTTTTTTAAGTTAGTGTTTTATGGATATACGTGAAGGTGAGACTCACTGTGGTATATTCATATATGTACATGGGAAGGTTAGGTCAGATTCATTCCACTAGCTACCATTAATTGAATTTTTAATCCCTATAGATTTCCCTGTTTTGGATATTCCCTAGGAATGAAATAATATTTGACTTTTTGTGATTGCTTTCTTTCCCTTAGCACAATATTTTCAAGGTTCATCCATGTAGTAGCATGTGTCAGTAATTCATTCCTTTTTATGGCCAAGTAATATTTCAGTGTATGGTGGTGGTATAATTTGTTTATCCATTGCTCAGTTCATGGACATTGGGTTGTTTCCACCTTCTGGCTATTACGAATAATGGTGCTATGAATATTTGTGCACAACTTTTTGTACAAACATTATTTCTCTTGAGTACATACCTAGAGGTGGACTCACTGGGTCTGATCTCTAAGCTTCTTCTCCCACCCTTGCAGTGGTAAGGATTGAACCCAGGGCCTTGAGCATGATACTTTTGTACACTCTGCCACTGAGCCACCTCCCCAGCCCTTGATCTCTTAAGGTTTTATAAATTCTTTTGGAAGTTTATAAGTGTCCAAAATATATTGAAGTAGCAAACACAGAAGAGTTACCTAGGGGTTTGTGCTGTGGTTTTGAAATTTGACAGTCTTCCCTCCTCGGTCCCATATAGGAAAACTCAATGGAATTATAGAATCCGAGATGCAAGGTGGGTGAGAGGTGAGGAAAGCAGCTTGCTTCCCAGGATCCTGCCTCTGCACTGGGGCTGGACCTGCGCCAGACGCCTGATTGCTTTCCGTGGGTAGCCTGTCAAGACGGAGCAGTTCTTAGAAATGAGGCTCAGTTGCTGGAGATGTTTGGTATATTGTTGGCCTCTGGCTGAAATCTATCTGGAGTGACATTCTAGAGCTAGGTCATGGTTCTTTGGGATGTGCCTTAGAGAAAGCTTGCTCTTCAAAGCACTTTGATCGTAGGAAGGCGGTGGAATGGGGCCCCAACGCACGTGGTGTTCTTGGGGATTGTCAGGAATGGGTGCGGATAATTGAAGTTCTGTGTGCAGTCTCATTTCTCTTGGGTAAAATGGCAATATCTTAGAGCCTGATGATCAGGGACATTTACAAATATTAGGACCCACAAATGGAAATGGAAATTTAAAAAGCAAGGTTTGAGATGATAAGCAGAAAATTACATGATTATTCAACGTCTTGATGCCTTTCACAACACTGAAATCAATGCAATAAGTACTGAAGAAATAAGCAACTGTAAAACGTCTCCCTGAAGAGGGTCAAGGGAAGGCAACGGTGGTATGGACAGGGAAAGATGTATAAATCATGATGCAGGGAGGGTTTGCCAAGTACTTGGCAAAGCAAAGCTTGTTAGTAAGATAGACGAGGGTATCCAAAACCTCACTAAGTGCTTTTACACCAGCTTAATTTGAAATAAGGTTCAATTCTGACTTATTGTATCTGTTCCTGAATTTTTTATATGTAGAAAGGATGCCTTGACTTTCTAATCTTTTAAAAATATATATTTTTGCAATGTGAAGAGCAGTTTTATTGTTAAATAGTTCATGAAATCTTTAGGAGGCAAATGAATGAAAGTTGCAAAATCTGAAGGAAGTTATTAGTTCCTTGGTACATTTTTAGCACAGAGATATTCAGGGTCATTTAAAACTTTAAGCAAATAAGTAGTCATCATGTGGTGTAAATGATAGTAATTTTAAAAAATTCAGCAAACCTTTATGAGCTATGTACTCTGTATGAGTCGTTGTTATGGGAATACAAGGATTAGCCAGGTATTGTTTCTACTGTTAAGGAATTTATTATTTAGTGACTGAAGTAATGTTTAGTAAGAACTTTACTGAATGCTATTGGCAGAGGGTGGGGGACAGGATATATAATAGAAACACAGAAAGACAGGTTTAAGGAACGTAGTTTTAATAACCATAAATACAGATTTATAAACCCTGTCTTCTCCAATTAGTATTAAAAACATCCCATGGAAGCCCAGCTCTGTTGAACTGAGGATATAGATCTTACTGTGACAATGTGCACCTAACTGCAGGAATGATATATGGGAAAATGCATAACGATTACACGTAGGAGTGAATAATGATAAATGGGATCGTGGTTTTAAGTACTATGAACAAGTGGGTGTAGCTGATGGAGCGTTTGTGAAGTGCACAGTCACTTTCTCAGCTTCTGGATTTTATTACTCCTCCCTGTGCAATTCAGGATCTAATCCAGTCATTTTTTTTTTTTTTAAGTCTTAAAAAGTCCTCTAGTTTGTTCTTCCTTACGTTAACTTTTTTGAAGAACCCTGACCAGTTGTCTCGTATAATGTCCTACAAGCTGGATATGAGGACGCTTGCCTCACAGTTGCATTGAGGTTAACTATTTTTAGCAAGCATGCCTCATGGCTGGTGTTGAGTAGTTGTTAGATCAGATTAGGGGTACATGATGTCAGGCAGTTCTTCTTTCCCTTGATGATTATCAATTTACTGTCATGCATATCAAAATCCAAGAAGTACCTTGGGTCTTCTTTCTGAAAGGGTAGCCTATATTTATCTCTTGGTTTTCCACTTACCCCTAGGTGTGTGACACAGTTGCCTTAGGCCATGAGAGGCCACTTGGTTGGGAGTGGAAAAAGAGTGCTGGTCATTCACTTTCTTTCCAAATGATGGCGTTCGCTGCAGTGATTGTAGTTGGGTTGGTGGTTGTTCTGGTCTCGGGGATTGAAGCTACTTGTTTAACGTTCACGCATTAAAGTTTCTTTGCATTTGTCCTAGTTGTGCTACTGGTGGAGACCCTTTATACACTGAGAGAGTTAAACTCCATGGCATGGCAAGTAGTGATGAGTGCAATGGTGAAGCAGCAGGAAAGGTGGTTACAGAGTGTGTGCGTGGGTGTGAATGAGATCAGATGGCTTGGTGTCCTTTCTGAGGAGGTGATATTTGTGCAAAACTGTGAATGAGGTTGGGGAGCAGGCCGTGCATGAGAACAGCCCGAGAACAGGTATTGAGAAGGAACATGCTGTGTATGTCTCAGGAAGAACCAAGCAGCTGGCTGGGCAGCTGGAGGGCAGTGAGAGAGTGGCAGTTGGTAGAAAACTGAAGGTAGGAAGAATATTCAAATACGATCTGTGCTGAGCATAGTATCAGGGAATCCCAGGAGGCTGGAGCTGTATACTCCTATTTTACTTATAGGAAAGCAAGAGTAAAAGACCCTGAAAATGGCTAGTATAAAAATAGACGTTCATCCGAGGTCTTCCATTTAGTCTCATGCGGGTATAGAACTGAATTAAATACCATTTGACTGTTTTGCTTTACATTGTATCTCCAAGATGACAGTATGAGTATTTTAGCCAAAATGCAAATTAGCAGTGGGCTCCGCTCTTTCCAGCTGGGTATCCCTCTGTAAAGATGTGCAAATAGTTTTAAATCCTGTGGCGCCTTTAAAGCAGTTGGAAGATCTAAACTGAGGAACTGGCCTGTGGGAAAGCTCTTGAGCGTTCTGGAGCCTGAGCATTCCCATTTATCACACTGAGATAAGCTCTCTGGGTATCTGATGGGGCTGCTGGAACAATGGAAGGGCTCGATGGATATGAATGGGCTTTATAAACTGCAATGCACTACATGAGCCCAAGGTATTATTATCATTTAGACCTTTATTATAGTTTTGCTAAACAGAGGCAGTCTATTACCTACCTTTCATATGAAAGCAAATGACAAATAGTTGCTTCAAGGTAAAATGCTTCTTAAAGAGCAGAATCTGATCAGTGCACCTTAAAGGGCTCAATGAATTATGCAGCAGTTCTGCAAACCAGCATATCGGAACTAAGGAAATGATCGTGTCTCATTTCCACGTTAGGCTCCTCGAAATCTCTGCGTGAGACCCTATCTGGGGAATCTTCTTGAGTTTCAATGATGGATTAATAAACTAGCAAAGCTCTCTGCATCTGGAAGAAATGGAAACTTGAGAAGGATTGGCACATGTAAATTAGACAATTGGCAAAGACTCATTGAGCCTCTAACATGCATGGGTGGGTGGGTAGACAGGTAAATATATTAGATGGTTGGTGCTATGGAATAGAAAGTGTGTGAGAAATGAGTATTGGTAATAAGCATGGCTGACATTATTTAGCACTTTGATATTCCAGGCATGAATCTTCCCCTAAACTATATGAGATAACTACAGTTATTATCCCATTTTTTGGAGGGGGAAAATTCTATTTATAGTGATTTAAGCATACTCAAGCTTGCAGAGCTAGAAAATGGCAGAGCTGGGATTTGACTGTAAATCTCCACTTAACTACAAGCTCCCTCAAGTTGCATACAGTATCATTGAGGAGAGAAGATTTTTCTTAAAGGAAAGTTATATAGTAATACTAAACCAAGCATAAATGCGATGGAAAGAAAAAAGCTACATATGCAGAAAATTAGAGGAAGACAAGAACAGATTACTGGGGGCCGAATGGGTCAGGGGATGCTCAAAGAGGAGGTCTTTTAGCAGAATCTGCAGGACCTGAACTAGAAAAAAAGCAGCCAGGGGTTGGTGCTCCAGGGAACTGGCCAGTGCAGAGATACAGAGGTGGGAACGAACAAGGTCTGTATGTTCAGGAACAAGTGGATTGAGAGACCCTGTCCTTTGTAGGAGTTGCTAACCAGGGATGATGGTGGTGGTAGTGGAAGTGATAGGATTAGAACAGAAGTCTGAAAGGCACCTGAAAGGGGAGGGCGGACCCAAGAGAATGGATCTTATCCTCGTACCATTAAAGATCCTTAGATGGCTCTGAAGCCAACTGGTGATTTAATCAGAGCATTGTCTCTGATTGAGAAAACTCAATTTGGAATCAGATTTAAGCACCTACTAGAGTTGGGTGGGAGTGATTAAATGTAAGCAAAAATGTGCACATCTGTATGGTATTGTCACATTGACATTTATTTATGTATAGTTACGTATAAAGAAAAAGGAAAATGTACGTTGATTGCTTGAGTTGTAAACATAGAATATTCAGATTCTCCCAGAATTATCCCAGTTGATGTTACAGAGACGTCAGACTCTGGAAAGTACAGTTTTCCTGTGGGAATGGGGATGGAAGGTGGATGATCCTAATGCTTCCAGGTTTCCTTCTAATTCTTAACTTTTTTTTTTTTTTAACAGGAATGTTTCTGCTGGTCTTCATAATAAAATTAGCTACCATTGATTGAAAACCTACTATATTCTGAGAGTTCAGGGCAACTGTAAGAATTAGATGGTATGATCTCTATTTTACTGGTGAGGAACTGAAGCCCAGAAATGTTGACAACTGAAGTCACATAAATAGCACAGTAATTGGTGGAGCTGGGATTAGATACCAGCCTTGTGTAGTCAGAGAACCTCTTGCTCTACTCTGTGTGGTAATTAAGAATACAGATGTGATGATTGGCCAGCCTTGCCTCTTGCTTGCTAGGTGCTCTTGAGCAAGTTATTAAATGCTTTTGTTTTTCATTTTCTCTTCTGTAAAATGGAGATAGTCATAGCCATGTGACACAGCATAACGGTTCCATTAATAACTCTTTTGTGGATATTAGTATTGTTATTATTGTTATTATTCTCTATTACCAAGTCCTGTTGGCTGTAACATGTTGGTCCTCAGAAAAAGGCTTAAATTCTGGCACAAAGAAGAGAAGAACGTCTTTGAAAACTCATTTTAGACTGTGCTTATTAATTTGGAAGCTCTAATTAGCTGTCTATTTTTTCCCCTGGGATTTTCTTAACCCAGTTTCCACACTGAAGCTGCTTACCTTTTTGGTCTCTCTGTCCATCAGCAGTGATCTTATGCTGCTGCTCTGGGCTGGACCTTGCACACCTAATTGTGAGCAGCAGGAAGGAAATTGATGTCTGCCTCACTGTTGTCCTCACCTACAAAGGGAAGGGGTGGCCAGACCTGCCCCACCTTATTTTGACCTTGTGGAGCAAGGACAGTCTCACACAGGATGGTGTGAGGTTGCTGAAGAAGTCCTTTAGCAGGTTTAAAAACCAGATTACCAAAGCAAAAGCAAAAGCCACATGCTTGGTTGTAGTTATAAGGAAGTAAAGAGAAAAGAGTCAGAGAGAAGGGCTGGAGTGGTGGCTCAGTAGTGGAGTGCTTGCCTGGCATGCGCGAGGACCTGGGTTCAAACCCCAGCACCACATGCACAACCAAGTGGAGGAAAAACAAAGAGCAGATGAAAAAATAAAATTAACTCTCTCTTTATTAAAAAAAAAAAAGGAATCAGAGAGAACCAATTCCTGTGAGGCTTAATAGTCATCTAAAGCTGAAAACTCTCTGCCTTGTCCTTTGTGTGTTCTTCCAAGGCCTAGAACACCAGAGATATTCATTAACAAGTCGCTGGTGAGGATAAGCGTCAGTATAATTGCTAAGTTGGCCTTTCCAGGAGTGACTTCCTCCTTCCCTGGCTTTAATGAACAGTTTTATATGCAGATATATTCTCTGGTACTAGTAGTATTGATTTCTGGTTCTAATTTAAAATAACCTGAAGTTATCCTGCTCATCGAAATGAATATTCACAACAGGAATTGAAATGCAAGTTTGCATTGCTGATGGTCTGAATATGTGTCTGCCCAGTACTGCATGATTACCCTTCTGTTTCCACTTGTAAGACTAGTGTAAGAAGATGAGCAGTGAGCTCTTTGATTGCTCAGAATTTGAAATTAAACTCATTGCACTTCCATGAAATGGTTATTTTTTAAAACACAGATGGCATTATAAAATGTAAGTAATAAATTTATAAATTTGATTATTACCAGTAATCAAAGCCAACTCTTTAATTTCATTGTTTTCTAATCAACTTTTCCCCAACTTTGGAGGTTGGCAGTGAAAGTAGTGCAGTTGACGAGTGTCCCTTACTATCACCCAGCATTAATATCTTGATGTCCTAGGAGAGTAGCTGTCTGCATGTATACAAATCTGATCCATGGGGCTCACTCTGCCTTATTTCTGTGATGGAGACCATGGCAGGCTCTCTTAGCATTTAGTGCTAGCTTCAAGAATCAATTCTCCATCCAGAGGTAGGTTCTGTACCTTGTTCTGTTTGCATCTGAGCGGGTCTCTGACTTCCTTGACACTTAGTATATGGCAGAAGTCAGTCTCTACCAGGTTTTGAATAAAGTCCATAAGTGATTACAGTGGTCATTTCTGAACCCTGGGAGAAGCCAGTTGTCATGTTAGAAGTCAGACAGCTCTGAGCCCACCATGCTGTGAACAAGCCCAAAAGACTCACCTGGACAGGGGAGAAATGCCAGCCAAACATCTCAGGAAGCTGCCGGGCACTTGAGTAAAACAGCTTTCAGATGAGTTCAGCTTTAGTTGCAAAGAGCTCCTGGAACCATGATAGATCATGTAATTGTTATTTTAAGTTAAGGTGTGATTTGTCTTCTGCCCTAAAAGAAACCAAAAGGTGCTTTTGAATGTAGAATTGTGCATTTCTGTTTCTGAAGCTAGGTACAGGTACCTCTTTAGATTATCAGGATTTTTAAAAGATCCTAGTGGGCCAAAGAACTCTGTGTAATCTGCTGTTTCTCCTCTGAGTTCCAATTTCTTCTTATTTGCATTTGCTGTGTTTATATAAAATTGTGATAGATAGAAAGGTCCATGGCATGATACTCTTGCAAAGCCAGTGCCACACTGTCTAGGGTTAGAGACATAGGAAAAATTCATAAATTGGTAGGCAAGAAGAGAGTGAAATGATTGGATTAGGAGTGAGATGGTGAGCTGATATGCTGCTTGCACTGACAGTGGATCCAGACACAGAGAAAACACAATTCGGGGTCTTGATTACTTAATTTAATATTTGGCATCTGAATGAGAAGACCATCCAAAGTGTCTGGGTGCACTACTTCCCTTAGACACCATGTATGGTGTGTGTGGTGTCTGAGCAGGGCAGTTCCATCCTAGGCCTCACCTCTGCCTGTCACACTATCTCCTTAGCCGTCTGGGTAATGAAGGCCTCTTTTGAGTCTGTTTGTTATAAACACTTGGGAGTTAGAGTTTAAGTAATTTGGAGTTGAAGACCATATCCACCTATGCAGTAGTAGTTCCCGTTATTCATAGGGGATACGTCCAAGACCCCCATTGGGCGCCTGAAACCTTGGATAGTACTGAACCCTGTGAATGCTGTGTATTTCTCCTAGATGCCTACAATAAAGTTTAATTTATAAATTATGCACACTAAGAGATCATCAATAACAATAATAAATCAAGCAATTATGACACTTTACTGCAATAAAGGTTATTGAAATTTCTTGAATTGTTTATTTCTGGAATTTTCCACTGGGTATTTTTAGATAGTGCTTGACTATAGCTAACTGAAACAGCACAGAGAGAAACCTTGTGTAAGAGGGACTTCTGTAATCTACCGTGGCCCTTCTAGGAATGAGTTAGTCAGTGAAAACATGAATCAGCTAGCTTAGTATTCATCTTTCAAGTTAAGTTTAGGGCTTTTCCTTCTTATTAATGGGTGGTAGACTGAGGTTTCTGCAGTTGGCATCTGTCCTCTGTCAAGTGCCCTCCGCGTGCCAGGTATTTTGTTTGTATTGAGGATTCTAAGTAAATTTCATTCCAGAGAAACTCATAGAACTTCTGTTTTTGATACTTATTCGTTCTTTCTTTCTTTCTTTCTTTCTTTTTAAGGGAGAAGGATAGTGAGTGAGAAAGAGAGAGAGTCAACTTTTTAATGAGTTTTTCACTTGGCTTTCGTTGCTCCAACACTTAGCTGTGTATGTGGTGCTGGGGTTTGAACTGGTGTACTCATGCATGCCAGGCAAGCGCCATAACTGCTGAGCCACCGCTCCAGCCCCTGATGCTTACTTTTCTTTACCTTACTACCTGTTTTCCAAATATTCAACTCTTTTTGGACCGTTGGCTCAAGGATAAGAAAATATCAAGTTGCTTGCTCCTCGTTTATGCCATTACCAATTCAAATTCAAGTTTTCTCAGATTTTACTATTGGGTTTGAGAACAGAAAATTTTGAAAAGCATTAATTAAGTGAATATAATAAAAAGGAAAATATAAAGCATGGTTTAGTCTCTGTCAGGGGACCCTAATGTAAAAGCATATAGCAGGGAACAGGTGGGGTAGAAAGAAACGCCCTGAGATGCTCTTTGCTCTGGCTGCATAAGGGGCAGCTGACGGCCTGGATCCAGCAACAACGGTTCTTGACATTTGTGTGCTTCTGTATATTTTCTCTCCGTGTGGTTTGAAGTTGAGGAGAGTGGTTTTTGGAGATGCTCAGCTTCCCATATGGCTGGTCTGGGTTCAGCTAGAGGGGAGGCAGCGGGAGCAGGAAGAAGGCTGATAACTTGTCAGTTCTTTTTGTCACTGTGACCAAAAGACCTGACCAGAGCACCATAGAGCTGGGGGGAGTTTATTTTGACTTATAGTTTTGGAATTTCAGTCCATGGTGGGCCGACTCCATAGCTCTGAGCCTCAGGTGAGACAGAACATCATGGCGGAAGGGTTTGGCAGAGGAAAGTAGTTTAGGACATGGCAACCCGGAAGCAGAGAGAGCTCCACTCACCAAGGACAAAATATAAACCCCAACGACACACTCCCAGTGACCCACTGCCTCCAGGTACACCCTTCCTGCCTGCAGTTACCACCCAGTTAATCCTTATCAGTGGATTAGTCCAGTGTTGGGTTATAGCTCTCATAATTTGCTGTTTTCTCCTGTGAAAATTCTTGCACTGACTCACGCATAAATTTTTTGGGGACACCTCATGTTGAAATCTTGTATATCTGGTGTGTACCAGATTCTTCAACTTGTTACTTCCTTTAATGTCACTTCCTAACCTAACTAGGTGGGTATGGTTATAATCATCCTCACCTGACCATCAGAGGAACTGGGACTCAGGGAGATAAAGAGACATGGTTGAGGCAGCTAACGAGTGTGGGAGCTCAACTTTGATTCAGATCTACTTGCTTTCTGGTGTCTTGACTCCCATGAGTAGAGAATCTCAGTCATCTGACCCCAAGTAAGAGTCCTTCGTGGCAGGATGACTCTGATAGGCTTTTCCCCAGGCCACCTATTTTAGGGGGCCTTCTTTGATAAGTCTCTGTCCTTGCTGGAGCTTCCCTTCCTTGTTAAATGGTCACTGTGGTCTTTCACTTCATAAAAATAAAGTTACGGCTTCCATAAAGAAATGATCCTATTTTACAAAATTTTCCAAAAAAAAAAAAAAGTCCTACTGTGGTATTTTAGTTCTCTTTGTAGACTTTTCCTTTCCATTTAATGAAAACATAGAATTTATACAAGATACAGATCATAAACATAATGTGAGAGATGTTATGTTTACTTTGTCATCTTTTTTAGAAGAAGCTGCCACCAAAATGATTTTTATGGAAATTGCATCATGTTATGATTCCCATTTTACTGTGTTAATGGTTTTTTTCTTTTATCTTTAGCCATTTTATGGGTATTATTATATCAGAATATGTGCTTCAGAGTCGATGTGCCATTTGCTGCGGCCTATGAAAGCTGATTCAGAACCATGATTACGGAGGAGACAGGAGATGGGAAGCAGTGGTGAGGTGCCTGGCCCCTTGCCTTTCTGGACTATGAGATGACCCTCCTTATTCTAGTGAACCTGCCGAGATGGGTGTGCACAGCTCCCACCTCTGAGGTTTTCCTGTGCATTTCATAGCAGAAGCTGCTGGTGTGTCTCTGATGAACTACAGAAGCCTGTAGTGGTGCTTCCTCAGAATACTTGTTATAGTCAGTTCAGAAGCATTCCACCTTTGGATGCTTCTGGGAATTGGAGAAGTAAGTTCTTTTGTCCCACAAGAAGGCATTTGCTCAGTGTGGATTTGCAGAGGGTAGGTGCAGTTTCAGTGGCTATCTCCTCTCTCTTTGCCAACTTAGAGTAGAGAGAGGGAAAGTAACTCCCCAAGTATTTTAAATCCTATGAACTCAGTGAAAGTATGCTATTTTAATAATGGTGGCTGATTGTTCTAACTCCAATTCTTTCAAAATGAGAAGGAATGGGCTGTGTTTTACAAATAAAAGGGTTTCTAAACTTGGAGCAGATAACTGGAAAGAGTATGGAATCCTGGCATTGTTCAAGGTCATCTAGATGAATGGTTGAATCTCTGTGACATTTCTGCCAAGACTGGCATTGTCCACCAAGGGTGTCTTCCCCACTCTCTGGCTACTGTCAAAGAGCTTTCCACAGTTCCCTTCTACGTCTTTCCTTCACATTCTTTAGCCTACCAGCTCTTTCTACTTTTCCTTTCCCACTCTACATAGCAATAGAGACCCCCCAGTCCTGAGTCCGTTTTCAGCCCATCCTGACTTTTCCTCCCTGACAACTACTGGAGGGGCCTCTTCTGCCCTCCTCTGTCTCTCCTTCCATTTCCTCCACTGAGCATGCACTTTCCTCTAGGTAGAGTCTCATGGAATCTGTTAGTATCTGTGTAAGGAAGTTACTATGTCATCTTGGGTATTCAGCATTGACTCAGTGAGTTGAGGGGTAACACATTTCTAGATGCCTGCATTTGCCATCTCTAAAACCTGTCATGGCCTCTTACACTGGCCAGTCGATTTGCGGGATCTCGGCTAGAGAGTCCTGCATAATTTGTGTTTGTTCTCAGTGTGTGGCGCGCTCTTCTTCTGCAGGGCCCCAGAGCTCAGTGTTCTTCTCATTCTCTGACTCTAGACTGATCTGGCTCCAGGGCCCTGCCAGGCAGCTTCTGCAGCGTGCACTAGGATGGCTCAGATTTTCATCAACTAGGGAGGTGGTGTACTGAGCCAACAGCCGGAGAGTTCTGTGAGCAGGGAATGTTTGCTCGCAGCAGGACCCACAACTGAACCAAAGGCAAGTAGGTGCTATGCTTTTTTTTTCTTTTAGTTCTTTTTTGGTGATTGACCAAAGATGTTGAATTCTTAACTCGATTGTGTGTTTGTGGTCCTCATAGTATAGATCCAGGTGTGCCGACCAACTTGTGTTGCAGAGCAACTACAAATTATCAGAGTGCAGGCCACACAGTTTTAGTTGACGGCTGCACCTTCTTCAGCCTGTTCCCTTCTTACCCCTGTGGAGTTGTGGGTCTTCTGAGAAGTTGGACAGATTCTTTCTTTCATAGCTCAGGCTTTCTCTTAAGTCCTTCCTTGCTCTCAACCTGGCTGTTGTCACCATGCACTTCATTGTTCAGTTCTGACTGTTTCGTTGTTTCACCAAAGTATGTATCTTTGATGGCTAGGAGTTTTCATCTTTGGTAGTATTTCTTAGCAAGAGATCACACTCTTGTTTCTGGAGATTAAATTTGGCTAAGCAGTAGAATTTTAGGATGCTCTCTGGAAAGCTGAGGGGAGGCATGTCAGCTTCCTGCACTGATGTTTGATCACAGGTATTGTAATCTGCCGCATGGAGCAGAGTCGAGTCCACGTCTCCATTTCTGTTTTGGAGTTGTTTGAATAAAATGGGTCTCTTTTCTCCAGATTGCTGGTTTTCTCAGTGTATCGCCTCTATGTTATTTTTGTTGTGATGGTTTTACCAAATTGATGTTCGGGCGTTCTTTGTACATTTGTTTTTAAAGATAGAAATTGGTAAACTAAGGGTATAAAATTTTAATTCCTTCATATCATCCAAATAAAATATCTGAAAGTCTTATTTGATTATTTCACAGTCGCTTTGTTTCCACTGAAATATTGTTTTAAAGTAGAACAGTAATTTAAATTCTGGTTACTTTGTCAGTTGAGTTATTTGCTTGTTCTTCTACTGTGAGGTTACTTTTACAAAGTATGAGGTTATATGAGGGATTCTGGTTTAAATGTTACTTACAGGGCAAAAGAGAAGATTTCACTGTTTATATAAAGCATCCAACTACCAATTTTTATCATAATTCTTTTTAATTAATTAATTATTTATTTATTTGTTTTTAGAAAGAGGGACAGTGAGAGAGAGAATCAATTTTATTTAGTTTTTCATCTGGCCTTCATTGCTCTGACACTTTGTTGTGTACGTGGTGCTGGGGTTTGAACCCACATACTTGTGCGTGCCAGGCAAGTGCTGTAACCGCCGAGCCACTATTCCAGCCCCTCATAATTCATTTTTAATTGAATTTTGGAAGTTTGTCCCACCAAGTTAGACAGCCTGCCTTCAAATCCATGCTCTTACTTACCAGTGTGTGACCTTAAATAACACAGCATTACCCCATTCCCTGCGTCCATTTCCTTATCTGTAAAATGGGATAATGGCTATACCTACCTCAGAGAGCTGTGGAGGGATCAGATAAGCCTGTTTGTGCTAAGCCCTGTGTCAGCTTCATTGATTTCTAATTGTACTGTTTTATGTCTGACACAGTGATGTAAAAGGAAGAGGCTGGGTTTCAAATTTATAATTATTATGTTAGAGATTTGAATTGAGCTCATGTATTGTAGGCTTGGCATAGAGGAAATGCTACCCCAAGTGAATATTTAAGCTGAGTGAAGAAACCGCCTGACTGGCAAAACCAAAAGTTCTCATTTCTCCTCCAAGTTCTGCCAATTACAAGCTTGGAAAAATCACTTAACTGCTCTAAGCTTTAGAGTCCCTGTCTATGAAAATGGGGAAAATAATATTTTTCTTGCCAAGCTTACAGGACTCTTAAGAGAATTAATTAGCCTAATCAATGAAAGAATGTATATATATATATATATATATATATATATATATATATATATATATAAAGGACTTTTTATTATTAAAGTGCACACTACACATTTGTGAAGCAGGAGGTTTGACTGAAGGCTGGCAGGGATTCTAGATTCCTCAGATTTTCTTTAGCTCATTTTTTTTTTTAAATTCCATGCACAATCTATCTTTAGTAACAGCCAAACATTTGTAAGATCAGATTGCTCATGATTTCTGAGCAAATGTGTTATAACGATTCATTAAATTAATGAACAATGAAAATTAGTGGCAGTGATGGGAAAGAGAGTGGACAAATGTTAATTTTTATTCTCTGTTTGTTCCTCACAGAGGTTCTCAGCCTTTTGCACATGCAGAAAGAGGGCTATTTTTGATTGTCCCGATGACTAGGGAGTCACGTTGGCATTTGACGGACAGGTGCCAGGGATCTTAAACTCTTCAAAATGCACACGATGGTCTGACTTAAGAAAGAATTCCACTGCTCCAAATTCTCATGGAGCCTCTGTTACAAAGCAGTTGTGGTCCTGTCTGCTGTCACTATGCTTGGACAGGCCGTGTATAGCACCGGTACAGTGCCAGCACTACTTTCATGGCAAACAAATGGTTGCGCTTTACATTTTGAAATTTTGAAAATGCTTCTTCCACATCTCTCGTCTTCATGAGGGAAACCATGTGCTGCGAACCTCCTTGCCTATGTGCGACACAGAAAGGGAGGCGTCAGTCAGCAGCTGTTTGTGGGAAGAGAACGTGGAAGGCTGCTGGCCTGTCCCTGTTAATAGCAAACAGCACCCTTGTATTATTCTTACAATTGACTTCCTTATTTGCTTTTGAATAGGGAGTCCATTCACATGGCTCAAAAATTAAAGCATCACAAAAGGTGTGCGACTTAAAAAAGCCTCCTGCCTATTCCTATCCTAATCTCTCCTTTCTCCTCCTGTGCGTCCTGTAAGTAGACATTTTCACTGGTTTCTGGTGCTTCTTTTGTTTCCTGTGCAAGCCTGTGGGTGCATTCCATTCACCCCTCTTTCTAACACAAAAGCTCTCGGTTCTTGGTTTGTTCTGAGTCTGTGTACCCATCACTAGGCGCCTGCACTCTGTCCAGGTCGGGATGCTCTTTCACAATATACCTAGCTACAGCAGGTAATTATTTGTCCGTGTCTTTTGCTTGGAGTCCTCTCTTCCGGAGCCTCTGCTCCACTCCCGTAGGGACCACCCGAGCCCCAGACCTGCCACTCCAGGATCTCCTGTCCCCACCATCTTCTGTGCCTGGTCTTGACTTTCCCTTCCAGATCTCTTCTCCTCTTTCTTAGCTAACTCCCCCACTCCTTTTTTTTTTTTTCATAGAACACATCTTTTAGTAGTTTTCCCAAAAAGGGTAGAAAACTTTTAACATTGCATGTTGGAGCATCTCTTGACTGTTTCCTCACAATGTTTTGATAGGTTTGGCAGAGGATTCTAGGTTGGAGACCATACTTTATTTATAGACCACTGATCATAGAGGCTGTGTATAATTATGTGAATTTATTTCCTCCCATAAACGGGAGCATTGATTTACTCATACTAGGTATATTTCAAAATGATTCTGCCTGATGTGGAATAAAAAGGACTAATAATATAGAAACAAAATTCTAAATTTTGGAGACCTAATCTTTGATTCTTGCACCCTGTCTCTTCTATCAGAAATAAAAGGTGTTTTTTGAAAGATGGAAGAAGAATGTGTTTTAGCCAGGTGGTTGAACCTTGTTGAAGGGGTATATAGTAGAGAGTCCATTGTATCACTCAATTTATGAAGGAATTTTTTCCTCATAAGAATCACAGTAACAGGGCTGGAGCAGTGGCTCAGTGGTTACGGTGCTTGCCTGGCATGCGTGAGGACTCGGGTTCGAACCCCAGCACCACATACACAACGAAGTCTCAGAGCAATGAGAGCCACATAAAAACTAAATAAAAATTGCTTCTCTCTCTCTCTTTCTCTCACTGTCCTTCTCTCTTTTTTTTAAAAAAGAATCTCAATAATAGCAATGCCAGTATTTCCCCTGAGTTTTAGAAGCCACAAGTTATGTCTCAGATCCTGTTTCTCTCTTTGCATTCACTGCCAGGTAGCTCAAAGCCAAGTTTGAGATCCGCTTCTAGCATGCTGAAATGCATCTATTTGCATGTCTATTCATGTCCACCGGGGACCAAGAACATTTTTCCTACCCCTTAGTGTTCTTCAGAGTGATTGTCCTACTTTCTTTATTTTGTTCTGCATGTGTCATTGCCAACCTCCACAAATCCTTTTTGAACGGAGCAAGGGGAGCAATAATGAATACAGGCTCACAGTGTCTTACCCTAAAACAACCTCACATGGGCTTTCTGAAGAGAACATTATTTTCCATTCAATTTTTTTAGTCTTCTGTACTGCCATATTTATAGTAAAAATGGTACCAGCTATCTTTAGTTATTATCACAAGAATGCTCCACCACTAGTTGTTCAGAAGGATGTCAGTGGGAACCTATAGAAATAAACGGTCATTAGCATCTCTTGTTTGAGGGGGTTAGCACCCACATAGCTTGTGAATTTTCTCTGTTAATTGAGGAGCAACTGCTGACTTCTATTTTACAGGTCCCCAAGAAACAGATGTGATCATTTTGCTTGGTTCTAGAAATAAATAACAACAGGAGTGGCAGCAATTATTACAGCTAACATTTATCAAACCCTCATTTTGTATCAGAGACTGGGCTATGTTTAAATGCATTGTTTAGTTCTTCTAACCACCCTGTAAGATTGATACCAAATTGTTTCCTTGCTCTTTCATGTCAGTTGTCCCTAAAGCTCCCACATGTAGATTCATTGGATCACCTGCTTCTCACTTGCTGTCTGCCTTGCTGATCACTGCTGGGGAAGAATGACTCCGCGGTGTACCTCGGAGTGGCCCGCTTCCTTGTTGAGCCGCATTGGGACTGTTCTAAGAGTTCACTCCCTAGCAGGTACCCTCTACTGCTGTCCTCTCCCTCCGCAGACCTTCCTTCCTGATCCTTCCTTTTTAGTTCCTAGAGGACGAAGTCTTCTCTTTCCTTCTTATCAGTGATTTTTAACCAGCCCTGGGCCTTGGGATCATACTGGAACTTTTAGCAATTTTCCCCGCCTCACCCCCACCCCTGAAGATGACTGACAGTTCAGCATGTCTGTCACAGGGGTCCTGGCCCGTTGGTTGCAGAATTGCCCCAGGGGATTCTGATGGGCCTCCTGGTTCAGATCCCTGCCTTAGGTCCTGAAGACAGAGAGCGGCCTTTGTTCAAGGGTGATCCCTCCACCAGGCGCTGCTTTCCAGACCCTCCTTTTCTCTTTCCTCTCCGAGACTGGATCTGCCTCACCATCATTCCCTTCTCTCCTGAATTTCCACGGGCCCCCTCTGCTCCCTGTGCTTCTCTGTGGTTTCAATCACACATTCAAGTTTTTCTCTTTGGCCCTGGAAGCTCTGCTGCGATTCCCCTCCCATTCTTAGATGAGCTGCTAAGGAAGGATATGTACTGTTCACCCTCTGTTGTTCACACCGTGGCCCTTCCTGAGTCACTCTTTCAAAGGTCATCAGCACCCGGATCCAAAGGGCGCCTCTGGGCTGAGTCTCTTCACAGCTTCCCTGGGGCATATGGTGCTCCTAGGCTCTTCCCTGGCCTCTGTGGTGCTGTCTCCACCTGGTTCTCCTGCTGGGTCACCTTTGTGTCTTAACTGTTCCTAAAAATGATTTTGTTTCAAGCAACTTTAAGAATAGAATAGAATTCTTTTCATTTACAAAAAGGAGGAAGTGGAATAATATTGTTGGGGGGGAAGTTGTCTTTCTGGCAGGGGTCTGGATCTACCATTTTTTAAAATTTATTTTTTATTAATGCATTATAGTTTTACATAATGTTAGGATTAGTTGGTACTGGATCTACCATTTTTTATGAAGAAAATAAGGACATCAGGGAATGAATTTGGCATAATTTCTTAGACCCCCTAAGCTAAATTCAGAAGACCAGAGTTTTAGGTCTTAGGTTTTTCCTGGGGTGGTGAAGCAATTGTGGGTGCAGAGGGTGGTTTCCGCCACCTCAGTCAGTCCCCAGGTCCTCCGAGTCTGATAAGCCTCTTGGAAGCTGTCAGATATAGGGCCCTTGTGTGTGTGTTCCTGGGAGGGCTTTGCTACCCATATGTCCTCTGACTATGATGGTGCACCTGCTTCCCAGAACCAAGAAACATCTGGGTTCAGCCCAGAGTAGCACAGAACCAAGAGCCATCTGGGTTCAGCCCAGAGCAGCACAGCTCAGCAGTTTGAACTACATCTTTCTGCTTTGGGTTTTTATTTTCCCCCATTTCTGCTCTGCTTCCCCCCATATTAAAGTAAAGCTGAGTGGTATAGAAAATTGGGAAAATACTGAAAAAGAGTGAAGAATGAATTGAATTTATCATCAGCCATCATTCTGTCACTCAGATATAGGTACCATTAAGCATGCTGGCCCGTTTCCTTTCTGTCTCCTTAATTGTGCAAACACTTATACACATTTCTTTTTTTGTAGTACTGGAGATTGAACTTAAGGGTGCTCTACCACGGAGCCATACCGTTTTCAATTTTTATTTTGTGACAGGGTCTCACTGAATTGCACAGACTCACCTTAAATTTGCCGTCCTCCAGCCTCAGCCTCCCCAGGTTGCTACTCAGGCATCTGCCACTGTGCCTGGCGCACGCTCGCTCTCTCTCTCTCTCTCTCTCTATATATATATATATATAATTTATCATATATGATTTTATCATATATATCTATATATATGATTTTATAATTAAAGTTTGGATCAAACTATATGTAAGAGTGTTTATTCTGGTTTTTTTTTTTTGGTAATGTTCTCTGTGTCATGAAAAATTCTTAGCAACATTTTTTGAATGGTTGCCTACTATTCTGTCTCAGAGATATTCATAATTTAATCCTCAGTTGTTGAAGATTTAGGCAGTTTCCAGTTTGTGCTCTTATAAATAAATAATGCTACATTTAATAACCTTGAACATAATTGCTTGTGCATTGCTGGTTGTTTCTTTAGGACATATTTTTAGATGCTGAATGTTGCTGGGTTTCAGGGTAACACCAGTGCTCTTGTGATTGATTGGCCTCCAGCTAAACCATCCTCCATGAGCGGGGAGGCTCAGAGGCCCAGCGATTCTGCCTGCGGCTTTTCACATCTGCTTGAGATCTAGCCTGTGTGCTGGATTTCAGAAGAAGGCTTTAAAATATTTCTTTAGGAATCCCTAGATGGGAAGCTCCCTCCACCCGCAGGTAAAACTAAGCACATGTGTTTCTAAATAACTCCGTATTTGCTAGAGGCTGGTTCTAAATTTTCTCAGTTCTTTGCATGCTTTGGAGATGTTCTGAATTATTTGAAGAAGTATCAGTGGAAAAATCCATTAAAGGCCAGGCATTGTACTTACCTTTGGAGATTCAAACGTAAATAAACCCTCCAGGGACTCATGTGCAGTGTACAGGGGGAAGACTCATCATAGAAGCATTGTGGGCTTGAGGTCATGTTTTGCTGTAGAGATGTGGTATAAGCAGAATCTGGAAGAACAAGAAACATGTCTTTTGTAGAGGGGGGAAAGTATTCCAGGGAGAAGGAACAGCGTGTGCCAGCCATGGAATTGGGACGGTTCTGTGACATGTCAAGGGAGCCATGAATACATTTGCATAGGTGGCATCGAGGCAGAACTTTGCCACCTCTGTTCCACACCAGGTGATGGGTCTGTGTATACAGTGACCCCATCAGTCCTAGGGCTTGAGTCTGTAGTTTCATTCATTTATCTCAGTGTGCCATATTGCACATTGATTCGCGCATGTGGTAGAAGGCTAATAGGAGCTGATGGATGTTGGATTGGGTACAAAGTGTGAAGGACTGGGTGGGGCATGCAGAAAAAGGGTTCAGATTCTTTTGTGGGCTATTCAGGGACAGTTGGTCCCTCCACTAGAGACGTAGAGGCCGAAGATAGGCTTAGCTCGTGTGTTCCTTTGCTCTCCTCCCGATTCCACAACATGCATCCCCATTACAGTTTGGTGCTGACCTGCTTCGCACTCCTTTGGGGGAGTGTTGCCGTGTGGGAAGTACACAGTGGAAACTCGCAGTTGTGAAGTCTGACTCGGGTTGGCGAAAGGTGACAGTCTTAGGAGGAACCATTTGAAAAGTGCTAATAGTAAAACATCAGTTATTTTGGTGTCTCCGAAAGTGCTGGGCTCTTTACTGTGACTGGTGTGAAAAGAATCAGTAAATGGGAAAATGGTGTTTTGGCCAACATAAATTAAGCTCCACACATCACCAGTCTGGTGCATTTTCTTTCTTACTCATTTCATATCACTTTATAGCTGAGGTCTAAGAATTCTTCAGCAGTGTAGCTAAAAATAAATAAATAAGTTGGAATTCTGAAAGGGGTATTAGCAATTTGTTTTACTATTTTTTTTTTCTGGTAAATGGTGTCAATGTAGACCATAGAAAAGAAAAAATAAAAAGTGTTTATGTTGTATTATGGAAAGAGTTTCATTGATAAAGCTTTATATGCTAATGCCTGGTATATGGGAATTATCTGAAGGTATTTGGATTTTAGGGATTTAAATGAGCTTTATTCATGTATAATATTTTCTTTTAGATACAAATACATTACAATGTTATCTTTGTGTTTCAAATGTAAATATAATTTTTTGGTATGTTTTCATTCTGCAAAAGGTATTTTATTTTAATTTTTCCCTCTAACTAATTCCACTTCAAGATCAGGAGAACATGTAGTTCACTTGGGTAGCTGAGCCGCAAGCATATGTAATGTCAGTCATCGCAGGGGAATTTAGAATTCCCGCTTCCCAGAACCTACCCTGCATCTCCCTGAGCAATCGTGCAACATGAGTCAAAGACTCAGAAATTTCATGTTAAAATTCAGAGCGTCTCTGCGTTGGCCAATTTCTTAACCCCTCAGCGTAGCTCACGTAAAGGAAAGCGATGTATTCCTGGTCGGTCACCTCACTCTGTCCATCAATCTGTGTATGACTAGCCAAAGAGGTAAGTGCAGCAGACCGTGGAGAACAAGGCAGGTATCAGAAGGAAAATGAGAGACAGATGCCCTTGGCACTCTGGTGTCGAAGGCCACCGAGGCTGGCACGTCTCACCTGCAATGATTTGTGAGAGTGGATAGGTTTTCCAGATGCTGCATTTCACAGGCTCCAATTAAAGTTTTTGCTCCTAATCTCCCTGCTTACCACTACTTGCCTATTTTTTCTTGACATCAGAGTATTCCTGGCAATTCTGACTCTTGGTGGAAAGTAAATTTCTTATTTATTTGGTGCTGAGGATTGAACCCAGAGGTGCTCTACCACCGAGCTATAACCACAACTCTTTTTAATTTTAATTTTTATTTTTCAGTTTGAGGCAGAATCTCTCTCAATTGCCCAGGCCAGTCTCAAACTTGCAATCCTCCTGCCTACCTAACCACCATGATGAGGTAACACAAAAACATTTTTCAGAATGCAGCATCCCATGACACCTTTTGTAAATGCAGAGATTACCCCAGTTGGTGTCAGAAGAGGTATCAAAATGTGCTCAGAGGGATGAATTCAAATTTTAAGAGTCTTTTTGTGTGTGATCAGGATTAAGAAATTCAAAGGTCATTCAAAACTTGCAGAATGAGAAAGCGTGTGGGTGGAGTATGTCGGAGCAGCAGGTCAGCAGACCTAGGTGGATCACGGAGCACAGGAAGAGGGGCCACATCCTGGGATTACAGGCGTGTGCTGCCTGCACCCAGAAGATTTCTTTAAAACCTTATAAACATGTTAGAATTCATTGGTCTGAAAAAAAATACACCATGCCTCATGAGTCCAATATTGGTCCATTATTATATTCCAACTTCAGTGCTTTCATCCATAAAATAGTGCTCTGCAAATTTAGTGAACTGAGTCAACAAGAAAAATGCTTCCTAAATGACTTTCTGATAGTCAGAGGAGTCAATTAACAGTGACCAGGAAGTAGAGAAGCCTTGATTTTACTATGTCTACCCATTTCTTGTCTTGGTGCTGACTTTTTTTTTTTTCTTCGAAAACTAGAGAATCTGAGTTCTTACTGAATGGTGCCTATACACACATGAATAATTGCTGTAATTACAAGGTGGATGAAGACTTTCTTTTGGCAGTGGGGGTCAACCCTTTGCTGAATAGGTTGATTTTGTACCCTAAGATACTGGTGTATTTTTGTCTTTCTGTCTTCTGGGAATTTGCGTAAAAGCTGGTGATTTCATTTCCTGAAAATGTTACATGGGGGTCTGGAGCAGTGGCTCAGAGGTAGAGCGTTTTACCTGGCATGCACCAGGACCCTAGCACCACTTACACAACCGAATGTCAGAAAACCAAAAACCAGATGAAAAAATAAATAAAAAATAATTCTCTCTTTTCTTCTTTCTCTTTCTCTCTCTAAAAACTCTCTCTTTAAATTTTTTTTTTTTTGATGTTAGGGTTAGCACATGAACAGTTCTACTCTTAGGCATTATGTAGCCCACAAAATGAAGACTTATGTTTCCACAAAAAGTTGTAGGCAAATATTTATTGAACATCATTCACAATAGCTGAAGGGTGACAACAACAAATGCCATCAACTGAAGAATGGATAAGTAAAATTTGGGGTCTCCAAGCAGTGGAATATTATTTGGCCATAAAAAGGAACGAAGTACTGATACATGGTCCTGTATGAACTTTGAAGACGTTATGATGAATCAAAGAAGCCAGTCACAAAAGGTCAAATATTGTATGATTCATTCATATGAAATTTCCAGAATAGAGAAATCTATACAGATGGAAAGTAGATTAGTGGCTGCTTAGGGCTGGGGATGGAGAGGATAAGGGTGTGGTAGCAGTAGCCAACAGGTATGGAGTTTCTTTTTGAGGTGATAAAATGTTCTAAAATTGACTGGTGGTGGTTGCACATCTTTGTATACACTATGTTGAAAAACCATTGAATTGTGCACTTCAGTTGGGAAATTGTGTGGTTTGCAAATTATATCTCAATAAAGCTAAAAACACAAGAAACATAAAACTTGAGCCATTCCCATGGGATGTGACAAGGGTACTCCAGCAAGGAACAGTTAGATGATTTGAGTGCTAATGTTCTGCTTCAGAGCTAGATGGTAGGTACATGGATGTTCACTATGTTCAATTTACGGTTTTTATTTGAATTGCAGACGTCTGTCATCAACATGGTTGGTATTTGTTATAAACAATCTCTGATCCATACCCCCACAAGCTGGTGAGTCATGGAAATGATTGCTTTTCCATATATACTGTTAAAAGATCAAATGTCGTTACAGCTTCATCTCCCCCGCCAAGGCCATCACCATTTCCCAGTATTTCAGTGCATCTCCAGCGTGCTCCGCAGTATAATGTGGTCTCTCTGTTTGGAGAATGGAGTAGTAATCGTTGTCATCATTGTGACCATTTGTTGGGGACATGTTAGAGGATTTTTTTCATATGCGATGTTTAATTCCTGTAATGACCTCATGAGATGTGTCTGGTAATCCCTGTATCACTGAGGACACAACCCAGGCTTGGAGAGATGAAATGTTTAGAATCAAAGAGCTAGTTAGTAAGGAGTCGATCTGGAGTTCCAGCCCCTGTCTGTCTAACACCGGAGTCTGCTCTTCATGACCACGCCACTCTATCCTAGTGCTTCAGGAACTTCTGAAACCCAAGTCCTCCTTTGATGAACTGAATGCTGATGCCTCTGTTCGGTTGAGAATCACAATCTTTTTCTTTCTCCATGAGCCAAGACCATTTTGTTAAGCCTTACATTGTTTTCTTTGCAGTGCAGACAGAATTTGTTTTTGTTGTTTGTTTGTTTGCACTGGGAATTGAATCTAAACCTGGGGCACTTAACTACTGAGCTGCATCCCCAATCCTTTTTCAAAAGTTTGAAACAGGGTCTCGCTAAGTTGCTTGGGGCCTTGCTAAGTTGCTGAGGCTGGCTTTGAACTTGTGATCCTGCCTCAGCCTTCTGAGCTGCTGCAATTACAGGTGTGTGCCCCTGTACCTGGCTCAGTATTTGTTTTCTAAATATAAAATTATACTGAATATGCATTTTAAATTAATTTAATAAAATTTTATTTTTAAAGAGGGAGAGAGAGAGAGAGAATAAAAGAATCAACTTTATTTTTCATCTGGGTTCTGTTTTTCTGGCGCTTAGTTGTGTATGTGATGCTGTGGTGTGTACCTGGGTCCTCGTGCATGCGCGAAACCGGGTCCGCTGTAACTGCTGAGCCACTGCTCCAGCCCCTGAATGTGCATTTTTAAATGAGGTATTTTCCCTGGAGTTTAGATGCACTCTACTCTCTTCTCCCAATACAAATATCTGGGGAATCTTTAAAACCTTAAACCCATTTTCAAAAAGATACTTCACGGTGGAAGGCATTATTTGATCAAGTCCTGATGAGTAGAATAGCAGGTTTTTATTGGGGCATAAATAACTGAGCTGGAGAATGGAAAGGAACTTAAAGACCAGCTAGTGTGGAATTCTCATTTTTTAGACAAGAAGGACCTGAGACCTGGAGTAAGGGGAGAGAGATGAAACCCATCTTTTTTGCTGATGACCTCTCGAAGTCAGGTGTGAACATAGCTGAAGAGGGTCCTGAGGTCTGTTTATCTGTCCTTTCCATAGTTACCTTTTGATCTGTCTCTAACTCCATGCCAGGCAGAGTCCTGGTGCTTTGCTTCAGAAATGTTCAAGGTGCAATCTTTGTTTATGGAGATCAGGGTCTGTTGGGGGAAGTGAGGGTGTGATAATTCTAGAATAATGCATAGGAGGTTTTGAGGATGCAGAAGATGGATCTTTATTTTACCCTTGTGGGTGGAGATGTGAGAAGAGATTTCAGGTGGTTGGTACTTGAGCTGAATCCCAAGAGTTGTGTTGAGTTGAGAGAAATTTGGCAAATTGAGGAAAACGCCCATAGGTTAGCAGGAGGCAAGGAAGGGAAGATGACACTGATGGCGTAGGACTGGGACATAGCATGAAAGGCCTCTAACTCTGTGCTCACCTGCAGGTAGGTAAACTTCTGGACTAGTTTGAGCATGACCAGATTTGTCATAGAGGTGTTATTCTGGTAGCAGTGTCCAAGGGTGCCTTGAAGAGGGAAGGACAAGTTCAAGGGAAAGATGGCTTTGCTCAGTTAAAAAGTATGAAGCAGTCTCTGTGTGGCAGGTACAACTGATTGTTTGATACATTATGTGCTAAAAAATGGAAACCACTATTAATTTTTGGATACTCCAATTCCAGAAATGTCAAACTATTTTAAAAATATGCATTCAAGGATCAACATAAGAATGAAGAATGAATGAATCAATCCTTTCCGGAGTTGTCCTGTATGGATTTGGAATAGAATAAATGCTTAAGAAATGAACATTACATTTGATCTCTAAGTTGTGAAGCTTCCCTAAGTGTGACCCATTTCGAAAGAAAGCACTGATTGCTTTCCTTGAACAACTTATCCTTTGGTGGGTTCAACATCACTCTTGATAGAATTTTGGGGAAAATAGATTTGAGAATTGACTGAATGAGGAGGAATTTACGCTATAGGAGAGCGAAGCTTTTTCATTTAGATTTCAGGTCAGATAATGGAATCTGTGTTTGGGAACCTGCAGAATGCCAGGGGGGCCCTTCATAGGGTTCAAAGGTGGGGCTTAAAATAAGTGATAAGGTCACTGCATGACTGAACAGAAAACCTGGGGATAATTTGGAGGGGAGCCCTTGGGGACGCTCCTAGAGGGAAATTGCTGTTTGTAAGCTTGGCTTACATTTTTGGTGACTGCTGTCCTGCAGCAGCTGGGTACTTCCTGGACTTGTCTTTTCTTCCCTGTCTTGTCTTTTCTTCCCTGTATTTGCTCAGTGGGATTCCAGCCAGGAATGTCTAAGAGACAAGGACAGCTGGGTCTGTGTTGACCTTGGGATTGCATTTTGCTTCTGTGGCTGTTTTCCTTCAGTGTGCACCCTTTGGGGGCACTTCCCCAGGCCGAGTGCGGCAGGCCTGCCAAACTTAGATACATTCCTCACATTCTCCATGTGTTTGTACTTGTGCAACCAGAGAAAGTGAGCGGAGCTAGGAGAGCAGGGTCAACGGAGGTGATGGAAAGAGCCATGTGTCTTTAGATATTCTGATAGAGCAGGCTCTTTCACCGGGGATGTGATTTGAAATGAGCATGCCACTTCACCTTGAAGGGAGAAGGCCTGTTGTTTCCATGGGACACTGTGACCATTAGTTCTTTGGAACTAATTAGGATGATTATTCTAAAGCCCAGTAAAATGGTTCAAAATTTCCCCTGTTGGGAGACAAAAGTATGCATGGAAAAGATCCCTGTGGATGCTAGCTATGTTTTCCTAATAAGAAGTTAGGATGAGCACTGATGGTCTTTGGGGAGACTGAAGATGGGCTATTTTTTGTTTGCTCCAGATGCTGCGTGCTAATTATACCTTTCCCTCAGGTTGGATTTGTGGCATGATATGCAGGTAATATGTCTGGTGTGGGTGACTCCAGTTGTTTCCTGCCCGCTCACACAGCCACCAGTTTCCATGTTGCAACCAGAGGAACTTACTGGAAATTCCCAACTCTCTACCAGTCTTTCACTATTCTGGGGCCCTCAACTTTTGTGCCTGATTTTAGTCCTTTTTTTTTTTTTTTTAAGACAGAGAGAAAGAGAGAATCAACTTTATTTAGTTTTTCATGTGTCTTTCATTGTTCCAATACTCTGTTGTGTGCATGGTGCTGGTGTTTGAACCTGCGTCCTCGCACATGCCAGGCAAGCACCATAACTGCTGAGCCACCGCTCCAGCCCTGATTTTAGTCATTTTGTTGGAAATCCATTTGCACCTGTGCAGATTCTGCCTTTCAACATCTAGGCTTAAGGTCAGGCCCCCAAACAAAACTTTCCTTACTTCTGAAGTACTTTCTCGCTTTTCTGAGCTGACATGGCTTTCTTTTTGGGGCTACTTGACTATTTTCCACCGCATGACACATACATAGTTGTGAATATATTCCTGAAAACCAGAAATTCTGCTGGAAAAGTTGCCTGGGGCATATTTCCTTTTTTTTTTTTTTATTAAGTGGGAAATTGATAATATGTTAAATTTCAAAGCTCTCAAAGCCCTAACCAGTTCCCTAAAAGTGCAGCTAACACACAGTAAAAGGACCCATAAATAAGCTCATTTTTCAGGATAAAAATTGCTGAAATCCTAGTTCTTGGATTGCTAAGGATTGTTTTGAGCTCCCCAACACAGCCAGCAGCTGAGGGCACACTGCTGTGTCTCCCCACCCTTACAGTTCTCAAGTCATCTGCAGGACATTTTGATGGTGTTCACCAGCTGCATTTCAAGTGTAACCTGAAACGTTGCTCTCACACCACATTTGGCTTAAAATGTTTTGAATTTTGAAGTCATAAATATCTTTTTTTCCTGTAAACACATTGGCCAGATTTTGTTTTATTGAGCCATGGATACCTTCTCTGAATCTTTAGAATTGAAAACCAAGAGTCCTGGGAAGTCTGTGATGTAGGGACATTATACAAGTAAGCCTGTGCTCACCTGTGGGTTTAATCTCCCCCTGTAGGACCTAGGAACATTGAAGGCAGGATCCACACTCAATTCATCTTTGTGTTCTAAGACTAAGAACAACTACCATGGTAGTTACCTAATTTTTTCCCTGAATTAGATAAGAACTTGAAAGGCAGTTTTGAGCTATTTGTCAAAATTCTAGACAGCAATTATAGAGTATTGTAAATTTCTGAATTATAAAGTTATTTTCTCGCAACACTTAGCAGATTTTTTCCCCTTGGTATCTACTTTTGTTTAAATCTTGTTCAGTCCCCTGCACTTTACAGTTATAAAAAAAATTTCCACAAATGTCTTGTGACAGAGATCAGATATAGGTATTTCTGAACACTGAAGGTTGCTTTGCATCATCACAGTTATTGTCTATATTCTAGGGGAGGAAAAACTTTTTGATTTACCATATTGGGTTTATCTGTGACCCTACAAATTAAACTTAAGATAGATTTATTAAAAGAAAAGATCTGATTACATACACATGCAGGACAGTTCTCAAATATGATAAAGGAAGTGGCTCGAATTTGGGGCATATATATCATCTTAGCCAAAACGCAATAAATTACAGAGATGTATCAAGAAAAGTGATAAGGATCTGGGGCTTCTAAGGGCAGTAAATTATGAGAAGGTAAAATTGTGAGTGAAACTAAGGATAAGATTTGCTTATGCAGATCCAGGTCACTGCCAGCTTGGTATGGGAGTGGGGAGGGGATACCGTAATGAAGGGGAATTTATGCCCTGCCTTTAGGCAGTTAGGGAAGGCTAGAGAGTTTTATTCTGCATCTGTTGTTTCTTTGCTGCCTGCTGCTCAAAACAATCTTCATGCCAAAGTGGCATATTTTGGAGTGGCAGATTCTGATCTCTTTCAATGTAAACACTCCTTCCCTTAACACACACACACACACACACACACACACACACACACACGATATAAGACAGACAAAAATACTTTCTGTCCTTAGGTCTGAGTCTAGATGAATGTCAAGTCATTCCAGCCATGGAACTCTGTGTGGGTGAGTCTTATACATGGTAGATGTATCTTCTGGAAAGATGTTTTTTGGGAGCAGAAAGGCTCCTAAACTTATTCTTAAACAAGTATCCCTCAAAGCTTGTCTCTTCCTGTGTGAAATGGAGGTGAATGTCCCACCTACCCAGCTTGACTTGAGGACTGTGGACACGTCAACCAAGATTCCAGGTATTAGAGTTCTTTCAGATGGCCAATGCTGGGACTTTCTTCTCTCGAAACCACACAAATCGTGGAATCTAGTTGTAGGAGGTTCCTCGATACCGATGGGTCCCTGAGCAAGCCAAGCCAGCACACGCATCTCAGGACAGGTGTGAGGTTCACCTGCATCCTCTCAGAGGGCAGGAAAGCAGATTGGTGGTCTTGGTCTTCCACCTGAAAGCTCATGTAGCAAGAGGCGCCTCTCCTGCTTCCCCCAGCAACAGCTTCTTCCGCTGGATGCGAGTGCCAAGTGGAGGATGGCAGTTCATTGGCAGTTTCTGTGAGCCTGACCAAGGCATTTCGTTCCATTAGTTGAGTGGCTGTGCGGGAGACCTGATGAAACGGGGGCTCTTCCGAGAAGTTTGTAAACAACGATTGCTCAGACCGCCAGGGAATGACAGTGAGAATGGAAGGTCTAGAAAAGAGACCGATGGCCGTTATAGTGACAAAAGGAATACAATGAGGCTACAGTTTTCTACAGCTATTATTTACTATCCACTTTTGGTCCCATTTGTGCTGCTTTCAAAGATGTGGCAGTTATTAACACTGAGTGGAGGTATGACAAGAGCACATTTAGGTGGCATTTTAATAGCTCAACTAAAGCGCGGGGAGTGATTCCTCGGGCTAATTGTGCAGGAAGAGGCACCTGGCTTGGTAGGCTTTGCTTCCCCTTGGCGTCTCTGCGACAGAAACGTATGGAGGTCTTCCCACGTGTCGCCTGGAAGTTGGACTTGCTGGTAAAAAGCATGCAACGCACGGTGCCTGGGAGCTTTAATTACTGGTAGTCAGGACCACTCTGGTGCACAGCTATGGGAGAACCATTCCCAGCGAGTTTATGTCACGTTGAGCCTTTTGGAGTTGCGTGCAGAGGCTCACCAGGTTGCCAGCCTTGAAATAGCTGTGATAGGTTGGTGGAGACAAGGGGCTCCTCCGTGGGCCCATTAGCGGGGAATTTGTGGTTCAAGTCTCAATAATGAGTGGCTTTTGTGTCTTGATGCTCACTGCCTTGCTAAGTGGCAGCGATATTACCATTTCATTGAAAACCCTGATCAATGTCCTAAGTACTCCACGTAGGAGTCCATCTGTGGGCTGCTTTTTAGTTGTCACATGAATGTTGGCAAGTGGAAGACATTATCTGCCTGAAAGAATATTCTATGGTCACATACATGGCCCAAAACAGGTTGCTCTGTGTTCTGTTAAGTGATTCATAGATCCCCTAATGGCAGGCTAATGGCATGTAACATCTGCCAATTAAGAATGCGTGCCCTGAGGTACTCGGAAGTTCCTGGAGCAGGCACTCCACAAATGTCAGCGTCTCCCTGTGTCTGCTCCTTAGGACTGAGATTGTGACTTTTCATCCTTGGATCCCCAGTGCATAGTTCAAAGCTGGCACAGAGAAGGCATTTAGAAAATATTTTGGGACTGATTAATGAGCGATTGAAAATGCTGTTCATGATTTCTGATGCAGAATTTGATGAAACCAGCTCCTTGTGTCAAATTTCTTAAGTTGTACAGTGTTCACCAGCACCGATGGATCTGGTTTCTGAACTTCCATTACAGAAGTCATGAACTCCTTGAGCAGAAGGAAGGAAGATGGCATTTTTTTGAGGACCCAGTAAGTACTGAGTGTTGGGTTAGGTCTTTTGTGGGCAGATAGCCAGGCACAGGGGCATATGCCTGGTATCCCAACGGCTCCGGAGGCTGAGGCAGGCAGGAGGATTGCAAGTTCAAAGCCAGGCTTAGCAACTTAGGGAGATCCTATGCAACTTAGCAAGATCCTGTCTCAAAATAAAAATAAAAAGGGCTGGGGATGTAGTTCAGTGGTTAAGTGCCCCTGGGTTCAATCCCTAGTACCAAAAATAAAAAACAAAAAAATAAAACCTTCACATTAATTGCTCACTTGCTTCATTTGGGCCTCAGTTTTATCATCTCTGAAATTAAAATATTAATGTCCACCTTATGGTGTTCTTGTTAGGATTGTAGACAGCGCATGTTCAGCACATGGTGCTCAAGAAATAAATAACATTACAGTTAATTCCATCAAGCATTTAATACTTATTATAAACCTATTAGAAGCTAGAGATGTGATTCAAAAACCATAGACTCTTTAGGTAGCTCCTTCAATCTAGAGTGGGAGGTTAGATACCTAAATACATGATTATAAAGCATGGCAGCTGTTAGTCATTTTCTGGAACAAATATTATGAGAACACAGAGGAGGAGTGATTAAGATCTCCTGGGGAGAGGGCATGGCTTTTAGGAAGGGCTTGCTGGGTGCTCTGATTTGGATCTGAAATGTCCATCATTACAGCCCCTATGGTGCTATGGGGGAGTGGTGGGACCTTTGGAAGGTGGGGCCTAGGGGAAGTACGTAAGGTCATTGAGGGGTGTGTGCCTTTGAAGGGATATTAGGACACCAGTACCTTCCTGTCTTTACAACCTGGCCACCAGGAGGTCTTCTTCCTTCCTGCACCAGTGGCTTCTACTGCCGTGAGGTACTGCACCACCATTGGCCCAAAGCCATGGTGCCAGGAAACCATGCACTGAAACCTCTGAAACCATGAGCCAAAATAAGCCAATTCTTCCTTTAAAGTAGATTTCCCAGGTATTTTATCACAGAGATGGACGGCTCACTAACACCATGCACCATGGACCTGATGCTTAATCTGATTTAAAGGTGGAAACTAGCTTTTAAGGAGGTTGCTTGTGAACAAATTCAAAGCAGTGAAAGAAGAGCAGGGTTGTGGCATGTGTGTGAGTGCGTGTGTGTGTGTGTGTGTGTGTGCACATGTGGTAGGGAGGAAGTCACCCTACATGGGAGAAGCGTTTCATTCCCAGGTATTTAGGACACGTGGCAAGGTAAAATGGCTTGCTCAGTCACATAGCTAACAAGTTAGCAGGGCCTGAATTCTGAGCTGAAATGATTTCTGTAATGCCAGTGCTCTTTCGATGTTTTTAATATCTAATTTAACAAATGTGTTAAGTTGCTGCCTCTGTAAGTGTGCATTTATTACCTCCTTCCCAGGAGAGCATTTGTAGTTAATAATGGGTATGCATAATTTTGTATTACAGAAGTGAGGTTCTAAGCCAGACCTTTGAGAAGTGCAGTGAGATGTATTGGTCTTCTCCAACAAGGCAAAAGACATTTCTGTCAGGAGGAAATGAAGACCTGGCTTCCTGGTCAAAAGGGATGAGATGGTACCAGGAGCTGGAGGCTGAGCATTGTGGCCAGTGTCTCCATCAAGTACTGAAAAGTCCACAGAAACAACTGAAATGTGTGCTACGTTTTATTATTATTATTTTAAAATTATTCCTTGAGATGTTTAAACTAAAACAGACACCTTGCATCAAATAGCCAAGGAGTTAACAGGCAGGAATCTTTGAGATCTGTCTCTCCTGCCCCATCATATTATTCTCATTATACAGTGTTGCTTTAATTCTACTGGAGTCTAAGTTCCGAGCTACTGAGCCATTTCTAGAGTGTGTTTTTTATTTGAGAATTTAGAACCAGCCTCGCTCACCCAGAAGATGCCAGAAAGGGGAGAGCCCGTGTCTCCTTGCCAGTGTTAGTTAGAAACTTTACCTGCATGGCTCATAGTGGTTGGATCTCATAACAGCATGGGTACTGTGCATCCCCAGCCCATTTTTTTTATTTCAAGACAGGGTCTTACTAAGTTGATGAGGCTGGCCTCAAACTTGGGATCCTCCTGCGTCAGCCTCCTGAGTTGCTGGGATTACAGGCAGGCACCACTGTGCTTGATTGAGCATCTGGATTTTAAGTAAGTTAAAACCTTAGTGACTGACCTCTGAACCACTTCTAGGACTGGGTGTTTTACTTGGTGGATTGCTTATATCTATTTCCTCATTCTTCTAAATTGAAGTTGCCCTCTTAATGAGTCAATTATTTTTTCAAACCTCTTAATTGTGAAATATTTATTGACAAGTGCACAAGGCAAACATTCTGCTTGTGTGAATGGCACCAGTATAGCGATCCTGTTACTAGCCTCATAGAATAAGTTCTCCGATTCCAGGAATTGGGAGGGGCAGGTGACATTTTGTATTGGTGAAAAACAATACTTAGTAATACTTTGTAAAAAATCTTATTCTCTTCCTAGTTTAGACTTCGAAATCCTAGCATGACACAGTTGTTTGATAGAGGTCTTGGAATATCAGCCCTAGTGGAGAATTCTGGTTTAAAAGAAAAATCTGATTGCAAATAGCAATCAATTAAAAATACAAACACCACCACCAACAACCCTAAGTACTCCTCCTGTACCTTTTTTTTTTTTTTAAGAGAGAGGGACAGAGAGAGAGAGAGAAAAATAAATTTTTTTAAATTTAGTTTTTCCTGTGCCTTTTGTTGCTGTGTACGTGGTGCTGGAGTTTGAACTTGCGTACTCGTGCATGCCAGGCAAGTGAGTGCCGCAACCGCCAAGCCACTGCTCCAGCCATCCTCCTGTACCTTTAGAAAAAAAATTACTCTTCTTAAAATCTATTCTGTTTAGGAACAGACAATTTAACTGGTCTCCAGTTCTTTTTTTAATTTTTTTTTTTGGCACTAGGAATTGAACCCAATGGCACTTGACCATTGAGCTGCATTCCCAGCATCCCCCCTTTTTTTAAAGCGAGAAGGAGAGAATGTGTGTGAGAGAGAAAGATAGAATCAATTTTACTTATTTTTGCATCTGGCCTTTGTTTCTCCGAAACAGTTTTGTGGTTGTGTGTGTGGTGCTGGGGTTTGAACCGGGGTCCTCGCATATGCCAGGCAAATGCGGTGTCTGCTGAGCCACCCCTCCAGCCTTCTGAGTGTTCCCCATGAAGCGCTCCTATTGGTGAAGGAGAGGAAACAAGAAACCCTAAGACACTAGCAGGCTCGCTGAGAAGCCTGAAATATATTAGCATCGCCTCTGCCTCATGTTAAAAATTGGTACAGCGTTTCCTGTGTTTAACATATTAAAAAAATGCACACACCAAAACCTTTCTGGAAAACAGGCTTTCCAGAAAAGGGGCTGTGTTTGAATGTGGCATCAGAGACTCCCCAGTGCTCAGCCTGTGCGCTCAGAGGAAGGTGTAGTGCCTCTTCCAGGCCCACCTCTTCATGTCACCAAAGGAAGCTGTGACAACTCATGTATGTCCTTGGTAAAATCTTTTATTTACCTCGCTGACCTTTATTAAGCCCTCCTGTAGTGCCGGTACTGTGCAAGTTGCTAAAACCACTAGAGTCCAGTCCCTGCTCTGGGGAAAGCAGGGACAGAGTAGAGAGGGGAAGAAGGATCTAAAGAAAGGATCTCAGCAATGAAATTGACCTTCGTGTCCCTTCGTTTGCTGGGAGACGTGAGACGCCCAACATGGCGATCTGCTGAGGGGAACGAAGGCTTTGTGGTCTTCATTCCCCGCGTGCCTGCCACCTTATCACAGCACTGTGTTTTCAGTATGGGAGGCCCGTTGGCCCACAAGACACTTATGGAATCATGGATTCTGGAAAAGCTCTGATATCTTATGGATGAAGGTGCTGTCTCTAAGCCATGATCCTGGGCTTCAGTCGCTTTTGACAGAAATGACACAGGCGAGTGACACGGATACCGTTGCAGTAATGCCCCTGTGAGGCAGGCTTATCCCTTCGGCCCTCTCTTCCCCCTTTCAGATCCTGCTAGCCTGATGCCTCTCTTTCCTTTCAGCGTTTCTCGACTGTGTCAGCCTGCATCGATTTCCTGCCTGTGTGAACTCTCTTGGCATTTGTGGGGTGTTCTGACTGTCTGGGCAGGGCGGCATTGCAGTTGCTATCCCTTCTTCAGCATCAGGGCTCTTTCTTTCTTTCTTTTTTTTTAAAGAGAGAGGGACGATGAGAGAGAGAGAAGGAATCAGTTTTTTTTTAAATTTAGTTTTTCATGTGGCTTTCTTGCTCTGACACTTTGTTGTGGATGTGGTGCTGGGGTTTGAACCTGCATCCTTCCACATGCCAGGCAGGCACTGGAACCGCTGAGCCACCGCTCCAGCCCAGCATCAAGGTTCTTGAGAAGTGGGGGACAGCAGTTCCTGCAGCAGGTGCTCCCTGCCTAATCCCAGGCTGGGGCTCCTGCCCTGGCAGCCCTGAGACGTCCTCTTCTGGGGCCCAACTGTCCTGTGAATTCCTTTTCTCCAGGAACCCACACTGGCATCCCTCTCACCCTCCTCCCCAGCAATTTGAAAGCAGCTGATACCTGCAGCCCTCCTGTTACCACGTTAGGTGACCCAGAAGGCAGAGCCAGTGGCCACTTCAGCTCTCTCCATTTCCATTAAAACTCCATCCTCAAATCCTAAAGTGGGGTGGGCCAAACATAATTCCTATAGTGGCCTTAGTGTGACATTTCTCATCTGTGTGTCCTTCAAGGGTGGTCACCTTTGAGCATGAGTTCACTTTCTGATGGGCGCATCTGAGTCCAGTGTGACCTGATAAAAGCTGACGTAATCATTACTTTGCGTTTGGCAGAATTCTTTCATTTTTATCTCATTTCAATTTTAGTACGGCTCTAAGAGGCAGGCAGCCTGCTGATGTTCTTATTCCTGATTTATGGCAAAAGAAACTAAGGGTAGAGGATTTCAGTGGCTTTGCTCAATGTCAGACAAAAACTGTAAATGATGAAGTCAATTTCAGTCAGATTCTTCCAAACCACCGCCCATTGGCTTCTCTTCAGTTCCGTTTCCTGCGTGTTAATCTGATATTACTGAGTCTGTCTGTGCTGCTTGGGGGCCAGCTCCTGCTGTGATATCGCAGTCCTTGATTAATACCCAGCTCAGTTTGCCCTGCGATTATAGGAACTACATAGTGGTTTCCCCAGTTACCGTATCTGATTCTGGGCTGAATGTTTCTCTTAGTCTGTCCCTTTCTTTTCTTTTCTTTTTCTTTTTTTAAAGAGAGAAGGACAGTGAGAGAGAGAGAGAGAATCAATTTTTTGAGTTTTGCACATGGCTTTCGTTGCTCTGACACTTAGTGGTATACGTGGGTGCTGGGGTTTGAACCCGTGTACTTGCACATGCCGGGCAAGCACCGTAACTACCGACCAAGCCACCGCTCCAGCCCCAGTCTGTCCCTCTCTTACACATCTCGACTTGGTAGATTTTATCAATACTTTTGGATCATTAATATGCATCTGAATTGCCTGGGGATGTGATTCTCTAGGTCTGCTTGGGGTGAGGTCTGCATTTCTTTCAAGGTTCCCAGGTGATGTCGGTCCACTGCTGGTTACAGACCTCACTTTGAGGAGTATCCTGTTTATAGGTGAAGAGACCTTGGCAAAAAGTCATTAAGTAATTCTTCAAAAATGAATGGCAGACTTGGAAATGGAAAAGTCCAGTTCAGATCCTGATCCTGCATTCTGGAGAGTTGCCTTCCAGGTCATCTTTGGGGTGTACTTTAATCTGGAGAGGAGTGGGAGGACTTAGATATGAATGATGATTTGAGTTGGGTTTGGAAGACTTTTTTTTTTTAAAGAGAGAATCAACTTTATTTTTTCATCTGCGTCTTGTTTTCTGTGTATGGGGGTTTGAACTTGGGTCCTTGCGCATGCTAGGCAAGCGCAGTAACCGTTGAGCCACTGCTCCAGCCCC